>JACWFO010000038.1:159176-277159 GCA_019775505.1 Leucosporidium yakuticum
ACCCCTCGTGCTCGACTTGTAGTATACCTCCACCTTTCGCAAGCCAACCCAGCCCGACCGAGTGGCGAGCCGAGAGCTCAGCCCGACCGAGAGAAGAGCACGATGCTGTAGCTTCAGCACCGCAAGGTGATCACGACGCCGCTCTCCACCCTTGTGAGGGGTTGGTTCAGCTTCAGCGAAATCATCTAGCTCCAGCGTGAGCCGCTGAGCGGTCCTCCCAGCTGCGCCGAGCGCCGAGCATGCTTCCTTGAGAAGCGGTCTGAGCTCGGCGGCTTGCTTCCTTCACCTTTACGAAGAGCTTCAATCTCTCATTCTTGTCGAATCGGCTTCGAAAGCGAGCGCTCGAGCCGTTAGCTGCACCCCTTCAGCTGCGAACCTTCGGTCGCTCTTTCCTCGACTCCAGCTCGCGCTTCCTCCTCGTGAGCTCTGCGCCCTCCATCTCGCCAGCAGTACAGCAAACACTCAATGAATACGATCTTTGTGCAGCTCTGAAAGTAACTCGGCCCTCCCACACTCCTCCACCTCTCTACGCCGAGCGCCGCGAGCCGTGAGCGTCGTCTTCCCTTGCTCCCTCCTCTCCCTAGCGATCCACGCAGCGGAGAGGTGCAAACTCACCTTCAATGGCTTGGACTCACCTCGAAACAATACCAAGAAGCAGCTTGAGCTCGATAGTTGAAAGGGAGGACTTTGAGCGCGCCTCCCGTCGACGCTTGAGAGAGTGAGGAGCACTTGCTCGCGGCTCCTCGTTGCGAAAGGCTACTGCAGAGCAGCAACCTGAAGGTCTCCATCACTAGGATGGCTCGGGGTCGGTTGGGAAGTCTATAGCGGTCTTCCCATCGCTCAGGAGGAGCAGATGGCAGCGAGCTCCTCGGGCGCTCAATCTCAGTTCGAGCCGCTCAAAGAGCAGCAAACGAGCTGTTGGGAGGCTTAAGCGGTCGTCCCAGGATCGTGAGTGAGATACTCCCACAGCCCCCGGAGGGAGGAGTACTGCTCTGCCATCCTTCGCTGAGAAAAGTTGGAGGTCAACGAAGCACTCCACTCGAGGGAGAGTCGGGCCTTGATCCAGTGGCAGAGCCCTTTCAGAAGAGCCACTGCACTAACGCGAGCGAGAGTACCACGCGAGGGTACTGCACGCAACGACCACTCCAGAAGGATGTGGCAGGAGAGAAAGAGAGGAAGGAGGCGAAGCGAGCCGTTTTGGGAGCTCGGCGCTTGGACCTCCGCGACAAGCTCGCGAGCTCACTCTTGATGACAGGGTGCGCCTTGTACGGGAGTGGCGGTTGAACCCTTCTGCGACTCATCAGCTACCTTCCCAACCCGCCGCCCTGACTTCCCGTGCAAAACTCAGCTCTCCAGCGTTCGCCGAAGCGCCGCGAAAGGCTGTCTCTGCTCTTCAAGCCCTCAAACCAGGCTAATCAACCGTTTGAAGTGCAAAGTGTCGAGACAGCTCTCGAGATACACTGCATGTTCTGCTGGCTCTCTCAATCTCCGATTCGTTCGCCAAGGAAGGTTCGGCGAGAGAAGCGCTCACGGCGATGGCTTGCAACCAAGCTACGACTGCGCTTCGGGCTGCTGTAGCTCCTCGGCCGGATCGTCTAGCGGTACATACTCCTCCTTACCCTCCCATCCGAACCCTTCACCCTCCTTCCCGCCCCAGTTCATCTCCAGCTCTTGAAAGACCTCGACCACCTTCCCCTTCTTGAACCCCAGCTTCTCAAACAGCGCAATGCTACCCGTGTTGGCTGTACCAATACGAGCGAAGAAGGCTGACGGTGGGAGGTTCAGCGTGCGAGAGGCGTAGAGGAGGAAGAGTCGAAGGGTGGAGAGTGCGAAACCCTGGCGCCGAGCGGGGAGGGGAGCGAGCATGATCTCGACCTCGGCGCGACGAGTGTCGGCTGCTGGTGGGGGTTTGATGATGGTCGAAGGCGAGGTGGAGAGGGAGGAAGGGACAGCAGCAGCCGGCTCCTCATCCTCGGCGTCGGAGGAAGGAGGGGTTTCGGAGGAGAGGAAGATGTTGACGTCGCCAATCATGCTCGAGTTGTCGTGTGCAGCAAGGAAGGTGGGCGAATGGGGGTCGACGGAAGGGTCACGGCGATGAATGATGAAGGTGAGTTCTGCGAAGGGGGGGAGGTCAGCCTGGGGAATCGGCTGGGAGGCTGGAAGGCTCGTACTGTCGTCGTCTATCCGCCAGGATGCTGCAGGAGGTAGAAGAAGAGGTCAGTACAGCATAAACGACGGCGCTCGAGGGGAACTCACCCTGCATCTCGTATTCCTGTTCTAGAGAGAGCTCCTCGCTCGCTGTTGCCTCCCTGACCGCCGGATCCCTCATCCATTCGTGGTATTGAGGTACATGAGAGCGTCTGTTGCTATTGTGAGCTGGCGTAGCTCCTTCGCTGAAAGCGTAAGAGCTCACCTGTAAGGTTTGAGCACCACCTTGTCCCCAGCTAGCGTTGTCGACTCGTTGATGCGCATGATGAAGTATAGGAGGCGCTCTGTAGCAATCTAGGCTCTATTGAAACGAGTGACGAGAAGAGGAGTCACAAGCAGTGAGATGGCAACGGGAGACGTTCGACCGCGCGCTGCTCTCGCTCCTCCCTCCTTCGCCATCATGCGGTCCTTCGCACTCGCTCTTCTCAGCCTCGGAGCGCTCTCACAGGCGGCTCAACTTCCCTTTGACTTCCAGCGTCCTGCTGTACATGCTTCGCTCGCGGCGGAATCGTCACCCGCTTTCATCGGCGAGGAGCAGTTCACCATCCTCTCGCATCCCGACTTCGCCGAGCATAGCGTGAGGATCAAGAAGACGAGTGGGTGGTGTGAAGAGAGGTCTGATGTGCGCAGCTTCACAGGCTACATCGACAGCGGTGAGTCTACTACAGCTTCAGCGACAGCGTGCGTCCCCAGCTAAGCTCGCTCTCCTTGACCTACAGGCGCTCGTTCGCTCTTCTTCTACTACTTTGACTCGAGGAGAGATGCTACCAAGGACGATCTGATCCTCTGGACCAACGGAGGAGTGAGTACAGCGCCATCTCGGCGTTGAGAGGCTCGAGGACCTTGCTGACCCCCACCTCCAGCCCGGTTGCTCGTCCTCCATGGGCTTGTTCATGGAGCTGGGACCGTGATTTAGAGTGTAGATTGATTGAAGCTGACACAGCTGACCCTCACCCTCCAGCTGCATTACTCAGCCCGACGGTAACTCGACCAAGTCCAACCCCTACTCGTGCGCCGAGCTGCTCCTTGTAGCCTTCGAAACCCCAGCTGACCTTTATCACGCTCAACAGATGGACCGAGGAAGCCAACATGATCTTCAGTACGTAGCTGGACCCACCGAAACCCTCGCTCGGCGCTCACCATTCTCCCTCCCTCACAGTCGACCAGCCCATCGGCGTCGGATTCAGTCACGCTGCAGGTGGTCTCGCAGTCAGCACGACCGAACAAGCCGCCATCGACGTCCACGCCTTCCTCGCCATCTTCTTCGAGTCGTTCCCCGAGTTCCAAGGCCGCCCCTTCCACCTCTCGGGCGAGAGCTACGGTGAGTCGGCGCTGTTCGGCGTTGCTACTCGACCTTTGTGAGCTCACTCGTCCCTTCCACAGGTGGTCGATACCTCCCTCTTTTCGCCTCTGAGATCGTACACCAGAACGAGCGCCTCGTCAAGCGTAAGAGCAAGCGAGCGCCGATCAACCTTCAGTCCCTCCTCATCGGCAACGGCTTGACCGACATTGTGAGTCTTTCGCCAATGTATTCGACGTCTAGTAAGCAGAGCTGACCCCTTCCCACTCTCCAGATGTCCATGGTGAGCTGTCACACCCGTCCTCAGTCGTCGTTGTCTCGCTGACCCCTCCCCGTCGCAGGCCACTTCTTACTACGACCAGGCCTGCACGGCCACCAACGGACTCGGAAAGCCCGTACTCGGCGTCAAGACTTGCATCGCCATGCAGCAGGAGGTACAGCGTTGCAACTCTTGGCTTCAAAAGGCCTGCCGAACGAGGTCAGTTTCTCGCCGTCACCGCTGAACGCTCTCTTCTCGATTTGAGTGCTGATTCTGTTCTCAATACAGTCTCATTCAACCCGAGTGTGATATCGCCCAAGCCTACTGCGGTGAGAAGCTACAGGACCCTTTCATCGAGGGCGAGATCAACCCCTACGACATCAGCAAGCCCTGCACGACGCTCGGCGAGGATCTTTGCGTGAGTAGATGAGTCGGTATCTTACAGAGGCTTGCTGGCTCACTCTCCGTCATCTCCAGTACCCCGAGACGTCCGTCATCAAGACCTATCTCGACCAGCCTTGGGTACGGACTGCCTTGCTCCCCGTTGCTTTGAGGAGAAGGTGACGCTGACCACCTCACTCACAGGTCCGCTCGAAGCTTGGAGTTGACGTAGACGTTGGATCGTTCGAGTCGTGCTCCAACAAGGTCGGTGCGGCCTTCTGGCGCGCTCAGGGTGAGTCGGCGATTTGGACATCCGTCGGCGAGAGCTCCACTGACCTTATACTGCTGCAGATTCGATGGCTCCCACCTTCTACCATCTCACTGGTAAGCTTTTGTCTCTCGCTCACGATCGTGACGGCCTATTCACAGGCATTCTCGTTCGCAGGCCTCCTCGAGCACGGCGTTCGTGTCCTCATCTACGTCGGCAAGCTCGACTGGATCTGCAACTACATCGGTGAGTCTCAGAGACCCTTGACTATAGCTTATGCTGACCAAACCGCTCGCAGGCAACTACCGTATGCTCGAGGCGCTCGAATGGTCCGGACAGGATGGCTTCGTCGGCGAGGAGCTTCGCGAGTGGTCCACCGACAAGCAGGCGGCCGCTGGCGAGACCAAGAGCTTCGGGAACCTTACCTACATCGACATTCGCGGTGCTGGACACATGGTGAGCATCTCTTCCCGACTCGTTGCTCGACCTCGCTCGGCGCTGACCGTGCTCGTCCTCCAGGTTCCGCTTGACAAGCCCAAGGAGGCTCTCTACATGCTCAAGACTTGGCTCGCAGGCGGCTCTCTCTAGAGAGCTCCGGATGGGTGCCCTCTGCAATAGATCGAGCTACAACTCTCGCTCGGCGATCAAGGAGAGGAGGTCCGAGAGTTTTTAGGCCGACTATGGTCTCTGCGAGCCACTGCGAGCTATGTAGCATCATCGCGCACCTTCAGACAGGTCTACATCTCGAGTCGAGATGCGATGTGGGGCGAGCTCGCCGAACCGCGTGCTTCTTGCCTCTCGCGCGATAGCCAGCTCATGCTCTGCCTGCTGCTCCTCGTCGTCGGGGCTCTTTCGAGAGCAGCACAAGTTCCGTTTGCTCCTGCTGTACACGACTCGCTCGCCTCGGAATCGTCTCCTGCTTTCATCGGCGAGGAGCAGTTCACCACCCTCTCGCATCCCGACTTCGCCGAGCATAGCGTGAGGATCAAGAAGACGAGCGGGTGGTGTGAAGAGAGGTCTGATGTGCGCAGCTTCACAGGCTACATCGACAGCGGTGAGTCTACTACAGCTTCAGCGACAGCGTGCGTCCCCAGCTAAGCTCGCTCTCCTTGACCTACAGGCACTCGTTCGCTCTTCTTCTACTACTTTGACTCGAGGAGAGATGCTACCAAGGACGATCTGATCCTCTGGACCAACGGAGGAGTGAGTACAGCCCCATTTCGGCGTTGAGAGGCTTGAGGACATTGCTGACCCCCACCTCCAGCCCGGTTGCTCGTCCTCCATGGGCTTGTTCATGGAGCTGGGACCGTGATTTAGAGTGTAGATTGATTGAAGCTGACACAGCTGACCCTCACCCTCCAGCTGCATTACTCAGCCCGACGGTAACTCGACCAAGTCCAACCCCTACTCGTGCGCCGAGCTGCTCCTTGTAGCCTTCGAAACCCCAGCTGACCTTTATCACGCTCAACAGATGGACCGAGGAAGCCAACATGATCTTCAGTGAGTCACTCGACCCGCTGAAGCCCTCTGAAGCCCTCCTCTCGCTAAGCGCTCACGGCTCTCCTCCCTCCCTCAGTCGACCAGCCTATCGGTGTCGGATTCAGTCACGCTTCGGGTGGTCTCGCAGTCAGCATGACCGAACAAGCCGCCATCGACGTCCACGCCTTCCTCGCCATCTTCTTCGAGTCGTTCCCCGAGTTCCAGGGCCGCCCTTTCCATCTCTCGGGCGAGAGCTACGGTGAGTCGGCGCTGCTCGGTGTTGCTGTTCGACGCTAAGAGCTGACCGCGATGCTTCACAGGCGGCCGTTACCTTCCCCTCTTCGCCGCGGAGATCGTACATCAGAACGAGCGCCTCCTCAAGCGCAAGAGCAAGCGAGCGCCCATCAACCTTCAGTCGCTGCTCATCGGCAACGGCGTCACAGACATGGTGCATCGTCTTCGCAACCCCGATGTTCCATAAGAGACTCTGTACTGATGCTCTCCCCTCATTGCAGCTCGCCTTGGTCCGTCTCGGAAACCTCGCGCGCGATCGCCGAGATCGCCTCGCTCACCTCTCACCCTTCACAGCTCTCCTCCTTTTACCAACAGACTTGCACTTCCGATAATGGGATCGGCCGACCTGTATTTGGCGTCAAGGAGTGCGTGGAGATGCAGCAAGAGGTCAATCGCTGCGACAAATGGCTGCAGGAGGTCTGCCGAGACAGGTGCGCCGAGCCTTGCTGCTCCCTCCTTCGCCTGCGAGCCGAGCTGACAGCTGCTCCCCTCCAGTATCAAGCAGCCCGACTGTCGTCTCGCTTACTCGTACTGCTGGGAGAAGCTTCGAACGCCATTCGACTGCGCTGGGATCAATCCTCAAGACATCACGAAATATTGCACCACGATGAACGAGGATCTCTGCGTACGTCGCTCGACCTACTTCTCAGTGGGATCGTGCTAACCCTCGTTCCCATCTACAGTACCCTCAAACGCTTTGGACCACTCGCTACCTCAATCAACCTTGGGTGAGCGCCGAACACGACAGCGAAAGACGGCTAGACCGGCGCTGACGTGCTTTCTTCGCAGGTTCGGAGGAAGCTTGGAGTTGATGACGCTGCCGCTCCCTTCTCGCCGTGTGCGATTGATGTCCTCGATGCTTTCCGAGCGACTGAAGGTGCGCCGCATCGAGTTCGGCGTTGCTCTCTGAGCTTTTAAGAGGCTGATCGCTGTTCTCCTATCGCAGAGATCCTAGAACCCACTTTCTATCACCTAACAGGTGCGTCTGAGCGGCCGTCGAGCGTTGTAATCGTTGACGAGAGCTCATCTTCTCGCCCTCGAAGGTCTGCTCGAGCGCCGAGTGCGAGTTTTGATCTACGTCGGCAAGCTAGACTCGATCTGTACTTATCAAGGTGGGTCCTTGACATCTTATCTCGAAGATGGGCTGACCCCGACTGCTGTTACAGGCAACTACGCACTGCTTCAACGACTCGAGTGGTCGGGGCAGGAGAACTTTGCCGCAAAAGAGCTGCATGAATGGCTCTTGCCGACGGGGGAGTTAGGAGGAGAGATGAAAAGTTATGACGGACTGACCTATTTGGAGATCCGAGGCGCTGGACACATGGTGAGTCACCGGCTTTTCGCGAACGACAGCTCGGCGTTCGCATCTGAGCCTCCTCGCCTTGCAGGTCCCTCACGACAAGCCTCGGGAGGCGTTGTGGATGTTGAAGAAATGGTTAGCGCAGGAGATGCTGTAGAGTCACGAACGAACTAGAGAGGTGCATGTAGCGAGGTTTCGCATGCTTCGAGATCGAGGCCTTCGCAAGTCCCAAGTCGAATCGCCTCTCTCGCTCTTTCCTCTCGCTTCGTTTCGTCTCGCTCGTCTCTCGCGATTGCCCTCTTTTCGCTCTTTGCAGAGCATACTCTCTCACACACGGAAACACCGACCCCCGTCCGCCTACAGAACACCCATCCCTCGTTCGCTTCCTCCCTCATCTCTTACCAGCGTCATGCAGCATTACAGCGCTTGCCCGCCTCCATCGCTGTACCAAATGCCACCACCTGCACCTCGTCGCACTCCTCTTTCTCAACTCATCACCACTACGACTGTACTACACTCAAAGCACACACGCCCCCGCCCTCCGCCCCTCTCGCCCTCGTCCTCCTCGCGTTTCAATTCGCCTACACCGCGTTCGCCGACTCGCGTCCCTCTTCCTTCGTCGCCTGCTACTCTGGTACATCCCAGTAGCAAGACAATACCCTCCAGCAGTCGACCACACCACACCAAAGGACGCAGCTCGCTCTCGGACGACAAAGTTCCGCTCGGACTGCTCGTAGCGAGGGCGGGGAGGAGGAGCAAGCGAGTGAGGTGGAGTGCCGAGACGGCGAGTGGAGGGAACTGCAAGAAGAGCTTGTTCAGAAGGGTATCGGGGCTGGGAGAGTCGAGCGCAGAGCGCGATGCGAGGCAGGTCGAGTTGGCTCAGCGGAGGAAGGTGGTCAAGGGGAGGCAGGTTGATGGGCTGAGGGGAGGGATCAGTGCAGCTGGAAGTAGCGGTGAGTGGTATCAGAATCTTTGAATGACGAACAGGGGAAGCTGACGTCTCTCCTGTGCTCAAAGGATCCTCAATCTCGTCGTTCGGCTCTCACCGCCCTCAGCCACCTCCGCCGAGTCCCTTTCCAGGCTTCCCTGCCGCCTCCTACCCTCCTTTCCCGATCCCGATGCAACCTCTTCCTTTCTTCTTCGGCGCAGGAGGAGGCTTCTACCTCCCACCTGCTCCAATGCCGATGCCTCCTCCCTTCCACCCGGCTGCTTCTCGCTCGCACTCGGCTTCGCCTCCTTCGTCGCCCCTCTCGGATGTCGAGGCTCTCTACGAAAACCAGGTGCGCTTCTTAGACCCTATCTCTCTCCCGTCAAACCTTCACTGACCCGCCTCCGCTGCAGCGCCGCCGCCCTCCGCCGTCTTCCTCCTCCAGCCTCGGCGCTCCTACCGTCCCCCGTCAGCCTCTCGCCGAGATGACCAACTCGACGCCCTCTGTCACTCGCCCTCCTCTCCCCGGCTACACCACCAGCTTCCCTTCCTCCCCTCAATCTCGCCCTCAACCCCGACGCCAAGCAACTCCCCCTCGCCGCCTCCAACCCATTCGCTGCAACTCCAACTCGACGACCAAAGGACCTTCCACCGCCAGCAGCGGCTTCACCGACGAGGGCGACTACGAGGATAACGGCAGCTCGCACGCCTGGTTCAGCAACAGCAGCAGCCTGCCTAGCAAGGCTTCCTCGCCCGCCGCTTCGGCGCTCAAGTTCGGCGAAGGACCGTCGTCGTTCGATCCGCCGAGCTCCTCCTCATCGCAGGAATCCCAGAGCCCCCAGAGCTCGCAAGGGGACGTGAAGCTCGAGGTTCCCGAGAATTTGAAGCTCGCTTCGCCTTCGTGGGAGCGCGAACTCATCGAGGAGTACTCGCGATTGGCGGAGGGAGAGCAGGGTTGAGTCGATGGGGTGCGGAGGACGCCCTCGCTTGTCGCTTCTTCTTGGTATACCTATCATCGCCTTCTGTAGCATCGCAGCACCTTTGCAAAACGCTCGTTCCCGCCCGCCCTCCGTCGTCTTGAGAGATCGTGAGCTCGGCGAAAGAGTCGACTCGTCAGAATGACAAAGAACTAAGGCGTAAATTCACAGATTACCAAGCTAAGCATGAGTATATCGTCCTAAGGCATATCGGCGGATCTACCACCTCGAGTTAAAAGCATACGACACGGAAAATCGCCCGCTCTCGGAGCGCGAACGATGCGAAGTCCTTCCTTCCTTTTCTCCACCTCTCCACCTCACCTCAAACCCCTCATGCCTGAACCTCCTCCTACACCTCCAGTAGCGCGAGTAACAATCCTCAGCGGCTGCGTCGTAGCGATGGGCTGAACGTTCTCATCCGCCGGCGCCGAGGGGACGTCTCGCGAACGACGATGCTGCTCCCTTCGAGCGCGACTCCTCGTCGTGATCTGAGGCGGGGTTCTCGAAGGGGGAGGGGGAGGGGGAGTCGAGGACATGGGCATGGCGTGCGAGGTTGCGCGAGGGGTGGAGGCCGTCCTTTGGCGAGCGGTTCGAGGAGTCGGCGTACCAGAGCTCTTGCCCTCGTCGGCTTCTTCGATGGTAGGCGGCATGGGAATGGGAGGGAGAGGGACTCCATGCGCATTGGGAGCGCGAGTGGAGGCTTGAGTGGCGGTTTGGTGACGAGCGACTTTCCTCATCTCGCGCTCTTGGTCCGAGGCGTCGGAAGCGGAGGAGGCGAATGAGGTGCGGTCGGCGTTGGCGCGTGAAGAGAGGAGGGAGAGAGGTCGGAGAGCGGAGGAAGAGCGACGGGAAGGGGGTGCTTCGTTGGCGGAGGAGGAAAGCTCGCTGTCCGAGGAGCTGAAGGCGCCAGTGTGCGAATCGTCGCGAGCATGCCAGACTGCACGGCGGAGATAGAGGTCAGCGAAGGTCGGGGAGAACCTAATGAGGAGAGAAAGAGCTCACTGCCAGTCTCGAGTACATTCCTGAAGCCCTCCGAGGTGATACTGCCCGTCGCCGAGGTCGCGAGCGAGCGGTTCGAGCCAAGCGAGCCCGTCTGGACATGAGTCGGTCGAAGGGAGTAGTGCGAAGTCGAGTCGATGTCGGAGGTGTCACTCCTGACGGGACGGATGGTCGCGCAGTGTACCGTCCCGACCTCGCCATCATCCTCCTCGTCGATGAACTGGCTGCCGCGAAGGACGATCGATTCGTCGAGCTGCTGCCACTCCTCCTGGATGGGCGACGTAGGAAGAGACATGGGCGAAACGGAACGGCGACGGCGATGAGCCTCGAGCTCGCGTTCGGCTTCCTCGTCGTCGCTTTCCTCTTCCTCATCGGCGACGTTGCCCTCCTCCTCCAGAATCTCGGTCTCTTCACCGACGGTCGGCGAGTCGAGGCTCCATCCAACTGAGCTCCGCCTTCCGCTACCAGGCGGGCGAAGGTGGGTAGTGTCGTCCTCCTCCTCGACGCGGTTGGCGCCGATGCGAGCCGAGCTCGACACTCCCTCGACCTTCTCCCTCTGCTCCCACGCCCTGGTCGAGCGATCCTTCCACGACCTTCTCCTCAAAGACTTATCCTCGGCGGTAGTCGTCGAACTCGTGACTCCTGCTCGAACCCTGCTTGCGATGGAGGCGATGACCGACTCGGGCGTCCTGGCTCGCTCGACGACGGGCGACGAGACCTTGGCGCCATCCTCCTCCACGGCGACCCAGACATCCTCAGCACTCTTGTTCTTCTGGCTGTTCCTGCTGCTGAAGGAACCGCCTTGGAGAAGGTTGGGCAGCGAGAGGTTGCGAATGTTGCGAGTCGGGCGAGAGGAGGGTTGACCGAGACCGAGCTCGCTCGTCGAATTGAGTTCATTGGCGGTGCCGATGCTCGAGCGACGACGGTTGAGGGGAGCGTCCTCGGAGTCGACGATGGTGGAGCGGCCGACGACGACCGAGGGGACGAGGCGAGGGAGAACTTGGGAGGAGAGGAAGTCGATCGAGTAGTCGGGAGGAGAGGAGCGGGTGCTCTCCTTTGAGTGTGCGGTAGCGTCGAAGGTGTTGGCGAGGGTGATGTCTTCGGTGTGGAAGGCGAAGTCGGGAGTCGAGCGCGAGGGAGTGGGCGCCGGAGTCGCCTTCTTGTGCGAGTGTGAGAGCTCGGGCGTGGAACGACTAGCTCCATTCGTGGTGTGCGAGAAGCCGAAGGGGATGCGACCGCTGTCGGCAAAGGAGAGCGGCCTCTGCTTGGTGGTAGCGAGCATCGACCTAGTAATGGCCTCGTCGTCTCGGTGGAAGGGGATGGGCGACATGGAGCGCATCTCGAAGCCAGCAAAGGTCTTGCGACTGGCGACGCTACCGGAGCGTTTCCTTCCCTTCTTCTCGTCGTCCAAACCGGCGCCGAAGACCGTCTTGGTGAGGGTGAGGCTGCGAAGGCGAGTGTGGCCTTGCGAGGTCTTGGCGCCCGAGGTGATGGACGAGTCGCTGGTGCCGTTGGGGAGGATGAGGAGCTTGGGGTGGGTCTGGATCATTGAGAGAGCTCGTCCTATGGTGAGAAGAACAAGGTCAGCGAGTCTTTTCGCGCAGAAGAGCGCCGCCGAAGCTCACCGACACGGCCCATCCTCGTCTCCACCGCATCCTCTCCTCCCGGTTGGATCCCAGGAAGCGTAGCATGACTCTTCTCGAACGCATAGTACGACGAAGCGGCGCTGCCGGGGCGCTCGACCATCTCGGGCTGACCTTCGGCGATGATCTCGAGGTTGGCGGCGGAGGACGAGGTGAGGATGGGAGGCTGCTCGGTCCTGTACCAGAAGCCCTCGCTCATCCAGCATTGAATGGCGAGGACGAAACCGGGTTGGGAGACACCGATGACGAGGAGGATGGCGGCGATGAGGGGAGGAGTCGAAGAAGGGTCGGCGAGGCGGATGAAGGCGAAGGGGGTGACGAGGGCCTTTGGAAGCGGTCGTCAGCGATCAATCACTCGGAGGGAAAGAGAAGAGCTCACATAGCCCAGCAAGCAACCGAAGAGATGACCTCCGATGCGCACCAACGCGCCCCTCGCCTCCTTCTTACTCAACTCGACCTGCGGGCTCCTGTGTCCCGTCCCCGGCGCCGGCGAACTTCCCCAAACCTCTTGCACAATCGCCTGCCTCATCGCCGTCCCTCCTACGAACCCGCCAGCATGGTAGTTCGACGAGGTGTAGCTGCCCATGCTCGGTCGAGGTTCGTTGAGGTCGACCTCTTCGAAGGTGATGATCTCGTGCTCTTGCGATCCCACCGAGAAGCGATTGGAGGAGGGAGGAGTCGCTCGTCCGTCGGGGGTGTAAGGTCGAGGCGAGATGTTGGAGATGGACTGACGAAGCCCAGCGAGGAGGTCCATGGTCGAGCCTGGCGTTGGCGAACGAACGTCGCGGAGGGTCGCTTGGTCGCTATCCATTGAGGTGCGAGACGAAGGAGCGTACCCCACAGCAGGAGCGTTGGCCGAGGTGAAAGTGAGGATGTCATGTGAGTTGTTACCGGCGGCAGTGGAGGGGAGGTCGAGAGTTGAAGTCGAGCGCCCGACGGTGCCGATGAAGGAGGTGGAGAGGCCGGAGAAGTTGGAGTGGAAGGGAGGAAGGTAAGAAGCGATGGTTTGCATGACGGAGGAACCGTGTCGGCCGACTACTCGATCTTGCTCGTGAGCGAAGGGAGAGGCGGCCTTCTCCTCTTGAGCGGTCGACTTGCGCACGCGGAGGATGGCGATGAGGAGGCGACCGAAGCAGATGGAGACTGTTGTTAGGGTAAAGAGCGGAGTGAGCCTTTGGTACCGAGCGACAAGGCGAGCGTGCAAGAGCTGCTCACCGACGGCGGTAGTCGCCGAGAGCCAGACGACCAGTCCAATCCAGACGGCGAGTCCTCCGACCGGGGCGAGGGAAGCGAGTCCAGCTCCGAGGATGAAGATACCGAGAGCGGGAGCCCAGACGATCCAGTCGACCTTGCCGAGCGCGATGGAGCGGCCTGCGAAGAGCGAAAGGAGGGGGGAGGAGCGCCGAGGGGAGGTGTCAGCGTTGCTCGCGACTCTCCTTCCCTTCCACAGACGAAGTAAGCTCACCTTGTACGACGTTAGCGTAAGAAAGCACCGCGACGACGAGCAACAGCGTCGGTCGAGCCGTGCAGGCGAGGTAAAGGCGAGAAGCTCCTCCTTTCGTTCCCCCGAGTCCAGTGGTGAGAGTTGCCGCTACCGCTGCCTGTGTAGGGACCCGAGTCAGTAACCCATAGCCGGAGAAAAGCGCCAGATGACGACCTACCTCCCAAACGAGTATGCAAGCTGACACTACTCGCGCAATGGGGGAGGGAGAGGTTGGGGTCAGCTCACCGCCCTTACCCTCTAGGTACAACGCGACAGAGAGACCAACTCACGAATATCGCAGATAGCGAGATACGTAGTGAATCGCTGAGCGCTCTTCAACCTGACCCTCTTGCTCGCTGGAGCGCCGGCGTTGATTCCCTCCCTCCTCCGCGAGAGAGGGTGAGCCGCGAGAAGAGGGAGAAGAGTGCGTAGAGTGGTGTAGGTTGAGCAGAGGAAGCTGTGTGATGTGGTACAGGAAGAAAGGGTCAAAATGTTGGTCAGTCAACATCGTCCAGCGCGGAGGGAGCGCAGGAAGAGAGAGAGGACGAACGAGGTGAGAGCAAAAGCGAGGGTGATGTAGAGGAGTATGTTCCCCGCTGTTGATGACCCGGCTGCAGCGGCAAAGAGCTGAGTAGCGCCTATCGAAGGCATGGCTTGTTGTTGGAGAGTTGGTCAGAGGTTGAGAGAAGTTCGTTCGGCGCAGAGGGGAAGGCGAAAGGTCGTTCTGAGTTCTTGATCTTGAGGAGCGTGTCGTGCTGTAAGACGTTAGTAGCGTAGATCGTGTAGTCGGGTTTTGGAAGAGGTGGAGAAAGGAAAACAAGTGCTGTGACCGCCTCGTCCGTCTGCGAGCGCTGTGACCCTCCGGAACTCAACAGAACGCCGAGCTTCCAACTCGGCGATGGAAAAGCGAGGGGAAGAACCATCTACAACTCGGTTGAGGTGTACCTTCTATACTACAGCATCGCATCTACATCCCCACTACTCCGGCGGCGGACTCTGCAGCCTCCTCGCGTCGGGTCGATCGCCATCCTCCACCTTCGCCGACCCATTCTCCCTAAGCACACCGTTCCCAAGCACCTCCCCATCACCATCCACCGAATCCGCCGGCGAAGGCGGGAGCGGTACATCCTTCGCCAACCTCTTGACGGGCGTCTCGGGGAGGGGTAGGCGCTCGGTCGAAACCACATCACCGTCGGTCGTAGTCGAGGTCGAGGCTGCAGGATCGAGGACGGTGAAGCTGAGTTTGGGGGAGGAGGGAGGGGATGCGAGAGAGGTGGTGGCGGCTGTGAAGGAGGGAGAGGGTGAGGGGGAACGGAGGGTGAAAGGGTTGCTGGAGGGGAGGAGGAGGGAGGAAGGGGTCGAGGCGCCGCTGTTGCTGCTGGAGGAGGAGGTCGATGTCGAGGTGCTGAAAGGGTTTGCCGAGCCATTTCCCGTCTTTTCCCCCTTCTCCCTCTTCCTCGCTCCCCCTCCTCCCGCCTTCTCAGCAGCGGCCCTCCCCTTCCTAACCGCCTTGGCCCAAACTTCCGCCGTAGCAGGATTACTCTTAATCTGTAAATCCTCAAAAGTCCTCCTCATCCCCTTCTTGACCTCCTCGACCGTCCTTTCCTCCCTCTCGCGCCTCTCGGATTTCGTCTCCCCAGCCGGCACGCCAACGACGAACAGCGGTCGCATCTCCTGCTGCTGGAGCGCTACCGTCTCTGCATCCGCCTGAGCGGTGAGCAGAGCGAGTCGCTGCAGTAGAGGTCGAAGAGTCTCGGCATCGGCGAGCGCGCGAGCAGCGGCTTGCTCCTCTGGCGTAGCGTTAGGGTCGGAAGCGGGGGAGTTGGAAGCGGTAGGAGGGAAGAGGAGGGGCGCGAGTTGGGAGAGTGCCATGGAGCAGGAGATGAAGAGTTGGCGGAGGAAGGCGATGTGTTGGTAGGGGAGGCGGGAGGGGAGGAGGAGGGAAAAGAGGGGAGAAGGGGAGGGGCGCAGGATTAGGTGGAGTTCGGTGAAGAGGGTGAGGGCGAGGGCGAGGTAGCGCCACTGTTGGAGTTTTAGAGAAGGGGTCAGTGAAGGAAGAAGGAGACAAGCCAAAGCCGAGACGAACAAAGTTGTAAGCTCGTTCGTCCTTGCGGAAGAAGGAGACGGCCATGATACTCCCCAGCGCAAAGACATAGAAAGCCGCGCTCCCCTGTACACCCCTAACGAGGAACTCCCTATTGGTGACCAACTTGCCCCACTCGACAACGTCGGGTCCGAACCTCTCGTAACCCCACCTCTTGCCCTCATTCTCCAACACATCGACTCCCCTCCTCAACAACACAAAGAAGGCTTCTCCCTCCTTCCCAACTTTGTCAGGATGGTACACCCGCGCCAACCTCCTCCACCTAGATTTGACAGCCGAAGCCCCCTCCTCCTCGACCAACTCCCTCTCGATCCCAAGGAGGGTATAGTAGTTCGAGTTAATCCCTCCTTGCTCCCAATAGCAATTCAACAACGTCCAAACCAAATACCCCGCGACGAGGAGGATTCGAGCCCTCCTACTATGCTCTCGAGCTCGGTAATTCTCGTGCGCGAGTTGTTGAGGGGTTGGGTTTGGTGGGACGCGAGGCTGGGAGGAGGGCGAGAGGGCGTAGAAGATGCGGAGGAGGATGGAGGAGAGGAAGGAAGGGAGGAGGGACCAGAGGAGGATGGAGGTTAGGTGGGAGGAGGCGGAGAGGAGGGCCATCGACTGGTTCGGCCGGCGCGGAAGGGGGAAAAGGGGGAGAAAAGAGGGTCAGCGCGAGATACAAAGGGGGAGAGCGGAGAGCTGGATGTAGTGTAGTTTAGACGGATCAGATGCTGTCAAGCCATAGCGAGCTGGTCGCTCCTTTCTGCGCTCCTCTCCCAAGCTCCCCATCGCCGAAAACTCGTCCGAATCCCTCCTGCTGCAGCGCTACACGAGGTAGGCCACCAAGCACCCCATGAAGCTTTTACGCTCTGCCCTCCACGGAATGCTGCAAGCCATAAGACTCGAGGCAAGGTCCGCTGGTTAAGGCTCGCGCTGTTGAATGTCCCCTCGAGTGAATGAAGTCTTTCTGATGATCCACCCGCTACTAGGGAGTAGACTGATCCTAGACGGGCTCGGCGACGAGGGGTTGGGAGGTAGGACTGCACGCTCGACCACCGCAGAAGCAGCGAGCTGAGCGCGCGCCGGCTCCCAAAGAGGGAGGATGTAGGCTCTGCCTTTACGTCTCGTTCGTTTGACTTGAGAAAGCGAGAGTCTTGAATAGAGTCGTCCTGATCCTCTCTGCCTACTCCGACCTAATCCGCTGTGCAGAGCCTGAGAACTCGAGGACGCGGCGCGCGAGGAGCGGTTCTGGAGTGGGAGGGATGCTGGGAGTTTGATTGGAAGGAGAAGGAAGAGGGGTAGGAGGTGTGTAGTGTAATAATCGTGTCTGTGCAGCTCTGCTTCTGTAGGCTTTGCTCGTTTGAAAGCGAAAGAGAGAGGCGAGCCGAGAGACGTGACGGGGGTGAGGAGGGGGGAGGAGAGTCGAGCGAAAGGGAGAGAGGGAGGAGGAGCGAGTCGGACCTTTTACTAAAGGGAATCATTTCCGATGTAGATGTAGGGAAATGTAATTGGGTACAGAAACTCACTTACCCCGAGGATCAGCGCTCGACTTGGACGGAGACGAAGAGGAAGCGGTCGCTCTTTCGCTCCTCATCTTTTGCTCGGCTCTCTCGTCTCGGCTTTCACTTCCAATTCCCTACAGAAATGGACGGGGAGAAGCAGTCCAACAGGGCTCATCGTCCTTCCAAGGCTCCCAAAGCTGGTCCAGCTAAAGGCCAAAATCCAAAGGTGCGTTCTCTTCTCTCTCGAGAGCAAAACAGCAGCTAACCCTCCTTCTGTAGGCCTTTGCTCCCGCTTCCTTCCGTCGTGCAGAAAAGGACGCTCGTAGGAATGTAGAGAGGGATCAAACTCGCCTCCATGTACCCGCCGTCGACCGTACTTTTGGTGGTTCCTCGGGCCAAGGTGGCAAGGAGTTTGAGGGAGACGTCCCGCCCGTCATTGTGGCCGTCATGGGTCCTGCAGGTGTACGTTTTCACTTCCTAGGAGGCTACAGACGGTTGAGAAAGCTCACTCGACGCTACTGAACTACAGGTCGGCAAGTCTACGCTCGTGCGAAGCCTCGTCAGGCGCTACACCAAGAACACCATGGCCGACGTCAAGGGACCCGTCACCGTCGTTACTGGTACATCCTTCACCTTCTCCTCTACCTCCTCCTGCTGACCCATCTCTACAACAGGCAAGAACCGCCGTCTGACCATCATCGAATGCCCAAACGACCTCGGCTCGATGATTGATGTCGCCAAGGTCGCCGATCTCGTCCTGCTCATGATTGATGGGTCCTTCGGATTTGAGATGGTCCGTCTCTACTTCCTGTCCCTCCTCTCTTGCTCTCAGACTGCTGACCTCCTCGCTCGGCGCTCCCCAGGAAACTTTCGAAGCCCTCTCCGCCCTCTCCTCGCACGGTCTCCCCAAGCTCATCGCCGTCCTCACTCACCTCGATCTCGTCAAGACTCCCGCAGCCCTCAAGGCGCAAAAGAAGCGCCTCAAGAACCGATTCTGGACCGAGGTCTACGATGGAGCCAAAATGTTTTACCTTTCGGGCGTGATGAATGGTCGTTACCCTGATCGCGAGATTCTGAACCTCAGTCGGTGGGTCCTCTATCCCCTTACTCGCCCTCCTTCTGACGCGCTAACCCTCTCCCTCTTCTCCTTCGAAGCTTCATCTCGGTCGCCAAATTCCGTCCCCTCGTCTTCCGCAACACCCACTCCTACTTCCTCGCCGACCGTTTCGAAGACATCACCTCGCGCGAGACGATCCGTAAGGACCCCAAAGCCGAACGCACCGTCGCCATCTTCGGCTACCTCCGAGGTGTGCCCCTTCGACCTCCCGGCCCTACCAACTCCGTTCGAGTGCACATTCCCGGATCAGGAGCAGACGCGTTCGAGGTGCATAGGATGTTGGAGTTGATGGATCCTTGTCCTCTTCCTACGAAGGATAGTGAGAAGAGGAGGAAGTTGGGGGATAGGAATAAGGTCGCTTATGCGCCTATGAGTGGTGGGAGTGGTCAGGGAGTCATGTGGGATGGTGAGAGGGTTTGGATTAATACGAGTGGGACGTTTAGTAAGAGGAGGGAGGGAGATGAGGAGTATGATCAGGAGGAAGGTGAGTCGCTCTTCGTTTCTCCTTCGCTTGTTCGTTTCAACATGACTGACCCGCTCTCCTCATCGAACGCAACAACAGAGGAAGACGCCGGCGAGGGCATCAAGATGGTCATGGACCTCCAAGACGCCAACAACACCCTCGGCGAAGGGGTCGCTCGTTCCGAGATTCGTCTCTTCGGCTCGTCCAAGGCTCCCCTCCTCGCTCCCGAACCTTCCACCTCCACTTCCGCCGACAACCTCGACTCTTCTTCCCCTCGTAAGCGTCGTGGAGCTTTCAACGACGCCGTGGGAGAGCATTCGGGCGCTGAGGATGAGGACGATGAGGAAGAGGAGGAGGACGATGACCTAAGGGAGGAGGATTTCGACTCCGATTCCGAGGCCGAGGGCGACGAGGGAGACGAGCTACCGTTTGAGGCGGAGGAGGAGGACGACACTCGGTCATCATCCAAATCGAGGCGACGAGCGGGAGCGCCGGAATCTTCGGTCGCGGCGGGAGGAGCTAGGACCGAGAGCATCGCTTATGCCGAGTCGGATTCGGATCTCGACCTCGGCCTGGACGACGAGGAGCAGGGAGCCGAGTCGGATTCGGAGGATGAGGGAGACGATGAGGAGGACGAGAGCGAGGAGGAGGAGGAGGGACCCGAGTGGAAGAAGAACCTCGCCGCGAGGGCTGCCGACAATTTCGGGACGAGGAGGAAGCAAAACCTCATGCGCCTGATTTACGACTCGACCCTCTCTGCCGCCGAGATTGCCGCGGGAGCGACCGAACCGACCAAGGGAGTCGACTCCGACGCCATGGCCATCGAGGACGACGATGAGGACGACCTCTTCAAGCTCTCGAGGGACCCTTCTACCGCCGCTGGACTCGTCGAGGAGCAGTTCCGCGCTCCCCTCGTCGGCGGCTCGCGACTCGATTGCTGGGAGGATGAGGAGTTCCTCGATTCGATTCGACACCTCTTCATCACAGGAGGAGGACCTACCGGCGCCAACGCGCACGAGGAGGAAGGAGGCGATTTCGAGGATCTCGAGGGTGGCGATGGAGAAGGAGGCGAGTCGGCGTTCGCTCCCGAGCCAGTCGTCGACGAAGCCGAGCGGGCCGAGCAGTTGGCGCAAAAGAAGGAGGCGCTCAAACGCAAGTTCAATAACGAGTACGATGACGATTCGGACGAGGACAAGAAGGACTTTTACACCGAGCAGAAGGACGAGATGGAGCGCAAGTTGGCTGCTACGAGGGCCGAGTTCGCCGAGGATGACGCCGAGACGCGCGCGTTGGTCGAGGGACATCGACCGGGCACCTACGTTCGTATCGAGATCTCGGGAGTCGCCCACGACATAGTCGACAACTTCAACCCTCGCACCCCCATCATCGTCGGCGGCCTCAACGCCCACGAGGAGAGCTTCGGCTACGTCCAAGTCCGCATCAAGAAGCATCGCTGGTACCCCAAGATCCTCAAGACCAACGACCCCCTCATCTTCTCGCTCGGATGGCGTCGCTTCCAAACCGTCCCC
Organism: Leucosporidium yakuticum; assembly: GCA_019775505.1. Classification (NCBI taxonomy): domain Eukaryota; kingdom Fungi; phylum Basidiomycota; class Microbotryomycetes; order Leucosporidiales; family Leucosporidiaceae; genus Leucosporidium; species Leucosporidium yakuticum. The sequence continues at coordinate 179,396 of JACWFO010000038.1, forward strand.
ATCTACTCGCTCGACGATGGCACTCGGAACCGCATGCTCAAGTACACCCCGGAGCACATGCATTGCCTCGCCACCTTCTACGGACCCATCTCCGCGCCCAACACGGGCTTCTGCGCCTTCAACCGCCTCGGATCCGAATCCCCCTCCTTCCGCGTTTCGGCGTCGGGGGTCGTTCTCGACATCAACGGCTCGACTTCGATCGTCAAGAAGCTCAAGCTCACGGGAACGCCCTACAAGATCTTCAAGAACACGGCCTTCATCAAGGACATGTTCACCTCGCAACTCGAGGTCGCCAAATTTGAAGGAGCGCACATTCGCACCGTCTCGGGGATTCGAGGACAGGTCAAGAAGGCCCTCGCCAAGCCCGAGGGATGCTACAGGGCCGCGTTCGAGGACAAGATCCTCATGAGCGACATCGTCTTCCTTCGCGCGTGGTACCAGATCAAGCCGAGGCAGTATTACAACCCTGTCGCGAGCTTGCTCCTCAAAGACAAGTCCAAGTGGCAGGGAATGAGGTTGACGGGAGAGGTCAGGAGGGATCAGGCCATCAAGACCCCTCAGGATATCAACTCGCTGTACAAGGTGAGCTCTTCCTTTCTCTCTCCCCCGTTGCTTTGACTCGACGCTGATCCTTCCTCTCCTCGGTCGACAGCCCATCGTCCGTCAAACTCGTCGGTTCAACACGCTCAAGGTACCGAGGAAGCTCCAGGCAGCTCTTCCTTACGCGAGCAAGCCCAAGATGCAGAGGCCGCAGACCGAGAAGACTTGTACGTTCTCACTTCGTCGCGTTCGAGCTTTCGTTTCGTTCGGCGCTGACCCTCGCCCTCCTCGTCTCCTTCCCCTTCTTCCCCACCCTCTTCACCCTCTCGCCCATCTTCACCTCCATTTCCACTCGTCACTACGCTTCACCACCCTCTCCCACCTCAACAGACATGCAGAAGCGTGCCGTCGTTCTCGAGCCGGACGACAAGAAGGCCCTCTCGCTCCTGCAGCAAGTGCAAGCGATCAACAAGCTCAAGGAGTCGAAGCGCAAGGAGAAGAAGGCCGAGACCAAGGAGAAGCGGCAGAAGAAGTTGGCCAAGAGCGCAGAGGGCAAGGCCGAGAAGGAGAAGGAGGGCAAGAAGGAGTTCTTCCGCGCTGCCGAGAACAAGAAGCAGACCGAGGCGAGGAAGAGGCAGAAGACCAAAGAGTAGGAGTAGGTCGTCCAGTCGGTTGTAGGCTTGTAGGAATTAGAGTTGCTTTGGCTAGCCTTTTCGCCGCGAGATGAGCCAGCGAAAGCCGAGCAGGCGAATTTACTACAATGAAGCTTCGTTCGACGGCGCAAAGAGTCTTAGCTGTTCAAATACAGCTAGCTCGACTCGCCGCTCGCCTCGTGACTTTTCTGTATGCCTCTCTCGATTCTCACTCCCCCACGACCCAGATCAAGCGCCCGGCGCCTCCGCATCTCTTTCTCCTTCCCTCACCTCGCCTCGTCTCGACTCCGTAGAGCAGCACAGGCTATAGCAGTATCTAGTCATCATGTCGACGGCTCTACAGGACGCGTTCCCTACTCGCATCTTCCCAGCGGCCGATCCCAACGCCAGCTCGACCTCGACGGTGGACTCCTCGATCCTCCCTCTTCCAGCTCTCGTCCTGGGCGCCGGCACGTTTGGAACAGACTACAACACGCCAGAGCATCTCTCGTCGTCCATCCCCGTCGAGACGCTCCGTCTTTGTTTCCGCTATGGAATGACGGCCCTCGACACCTCGCCCTACTACACTACGTCTGAGACCGTCGTCGGGCGCGCGCTGAAGGAGTTGTCCGACGAGTTCCCTCGCTCTTCGTACCAGCTCATCACCAAGGCAGGGCGCTATGGACGGACTCGAGAGACGGGATTCGACTATAGCAGGGAGAGGGTGAGGAGCAGCGTCGAGAAGAGCTTGGAGCTGTTTGGGACGAACTACCTTGACGGCTGCTACATGCATGATGTCGAGTTTGTGGTGAGTTTGCCTTCCCTACGCGTAGCTGCCGCCTTGGGACTCGCCAGACAGCACGACTCTTCATCCGCCCTCCTTCGCTGTTTCTCAGCGGAATCTTATTGACTCCTTCACTCGCACAGTCTGAATCTGTAGGAGGAGGTAGCTCGGGAGGCCACACCGTCGATGCGGATGGTCAGATCAGCGAGGAGGATCTGCGCCGATGGGGTTGCGCCGAGGGAGATGAGGCTACGGTGCATGGACCTGGAGATGAGAAGGTGCTCGAGGCGATGGCAGCACTTTTTGAGTTGAAGAAGGCGGGAAAGATCAAGGCCGTTGGGTTTAGTGGTGAGTTTCCGACTGACCTTCCAAGATGCCTCGCCGATTAATTCTCTCTCTCTCGCTCGCAGGCTACCCTCTTCCTACTATGCTTCGCTTAGCCCGACTAGTCGCTGCCAAGCTTGAGCCTCTCGACATTATGCAGAGCTACTGCCATCACACTGTGCGTCTTTCCTTCGCCCGTCTCCTTCGGCGTAGCGCTCATCTCGGCCTTTCTTCGCCCACAGCTTCAAAACACTACTCTCTCCTCCTTCACCCCCTACTTCAAAGCCGCCGGCGTCAAGCAAATCATTTCTGCATCTCCCTTGTCCATGGGTCTCCTCCGCACCGCCGGTGGTCAAGCTTGGCATCCCGCTTCGCCCGAGCTGCAAAAGGCCAATACTCAGGCAATCGAGACGCTCGCGGCCCGGGGAGTGAAGCTTGAGGACGTAGCACTTGGATTCGGATTCGCTTCCGCCGCGCTGGGAGAGGATGCTACGCCCACGCCCATCGTCGTCGGCCTTTCGTGAGTCGACTCGGCGCTTCGCTTCTCCTTCGTGCTCTGCTGACCTGACGTCTCGCCCCCCAACAGAAAACCTTCCGAGGTCGTAGCGACGATGGAGGTGTACTCCAAGATCTACCTCGCGCAGAATGAGGCGGCTCGCAAGGGAAGGAAGCCAGGGGAGGGGCTCGGCGAGGCCAATCAGGAGCAGTTGGAGTGCGAGAGGATCGCGGTGGACCTCTTCAAGCAGTCGGGTACCTACAACTGGACTTGGCCGAGTGGTGGGCTGTAGATGATGACGTCAATAGACGTGGTGTAGCGAGGCGATGGGAGTGCGAAGCCGAGAAGAGGGGTCAAGCGAATACCGAGCGGTTCGGTGAGGGCTGCAAGCAGGCTCATGTCAGCTTGAACTACTCTACTCAAGTATCGCTACTCTACTGCAGGGTTTCGACTGCTCTCCTCGCACGCTCCCCCTCCGCCTCAGAAGAGGTCGAGCCTCCCCTTTCTCCCTCTTTCGTGTCGTCTCGTCCAGCAGCAACAGCAAGCAGACATGTCAATCTTCAGGCGCAAGAAGAGTTCCGCCAAGCTCAACAGCGCTCCCGCCAGCCCTTCGCAGCCCTCACCTCCCCTACCCCCCAAGGAGTACGGTCGCCGCTCTTCGACCCAAGTCCCTGCATCCGAGCCTCAACGGCTCTACGTCGACGATTTCGGCCGTCCTGTGGGAGAAGATCGGCCGGCGTTTGGCAAGGATTTGAACGGTACAGGATCGACACGAGCCTTTGGCCAGGGATACGGGGTGGGAGACGATGAGCTAGCTTCCGGCGCCACGGAACTCCAACTTCTGTTCGGCTACACTCCGCTGGAAACTACAATTGAGCTGCCAGTGCAGCGGGTTGAAGAGCTGGTTAAGAAGGTGGCTACAGAGATCAGGACGCGAGGTGAGGCTTCCGTTGTTTGTGCGAAGCGCCGAGGTTCAGTGGCAGGGTGCAGAGGGATGCGGAATCAGGTAGAATGGGAGCTGACCTTAAATACTATCCTACAGGCCTCGACACCCCCCTTATCCTCTCCAGCCTCTCGCTCGACATCAGCGTCGAGGGAAGCTGCTCTCTTATCCGCTCCTACCTCGCCGATATGCAGGCCTGGGCTCATGGTGAGGCGTACAGCGCACTTTGACTCTACACGTGCTTACCCTATCCCCCGTGCAGACCTACAACTCGCTGATCCGCTGGCAGTCGGGTCCTTCTTGAAGTGGGGGCTCGCTCGACTCGTCAACGACCGTGGAGGACGAGGCTTCGTCAGCTGGGAGCTCTACAACGACTTCAAAGCATCGGAAAAGAGTAAGTGAACGGAACCGATTACTCTTGCCCGGCGCCTCGAGCTGACGCCGTCGCCGCTCCTTCGCAGCCGCCTCCTACCCGCCGAAGCACATCTCATCAAGCCTCATCGCACGCCTCGCATCACCCAGCGCTCGTCTTCTGTGAGTATTAGCCACTCGACACCCTCCCCTTATCCTCGCTGACCTCCACTTCGCAGGACGAGCTTGCTATCCCTCTTCTCCTCGATCGCCGCGCACTCCAAGGCCAACGGCATGCCTCCTCGCAAAGTCGCTTCACTCTTCAGCCCTTACATCTTTGGCCTCGCCGACGACGAGACCTTTGACGCTACCTACCAAGAATGGCAGCGCGCGACCGACGCGACCGAGCACCTTCTCCTCGCTTTCATCCGCGATCAACGAGCCGATGGACCGCTAGCGACCCACCTCGAAAAATGCATCGTCGGCTACCCTCAGATCCTCAACATCCACCACTCGGGAGCACCGAGAGTGCCCAACGGCGCTCGCGTCGAGGAGGTCACCAGAGTTCGGCGACTCACCCGCTTCCACTCGCGCAACCTCATCGCCTCGGCCGGCACCTGGGACGTTCCTCACAGCCCCGACTGGGCGCTCTTCTTCCCTTCCTCGTATTCACACGCCCTCGCCGTTTCCGGTGCTCCTCCCGCCTCCATCTACTCCCCTCACTACCGCCACCTTCTCAACATTCGCTCCAACTCTTTCGTGGACGATGGAGACGAGCTGGACGACGGAGATATGCAGCGCTACAAGTCTGTCGTCGAAAAGTCGTGGTCCAAGTTTGGCGAGTTGGGCTTCAAGGATGTCGAGCCGAGCAAGCTCGAGTTCGACTTGTCCGAGGGAGAGCGCAATGCACCCAAGGTCAAGAGGGAGACGATGGATTGGGTGAGTGGTACCTCTAATACCTCTTAAACCTCCAACTGACCTCGATATCGCCTACAGAGCACCTTCGCCGACTCGGGCTTCTCCGGCCGCGACACCTTCACCTCCGCCGACCTCATCTTCCATCAGAGCATCAACACGACCGTCAAGACTTGGCCCGCCTCGCAACAAGCCATCAACGCCAAGCTACGCGAGGCCGAGAAGGCGTTACCGGCCTTCCCCTACGACACGACTCCGCATGAGGAGGGACGAGTCCTCGTCGACAGTCTCTTCTTCGAGGCATGGGCAGATGTCCTTGTTTCGGGAGGATGGGCTCGCGACGAGCTCAAGGAGAGCAGCTTTGCGTTGATCCAGTGGAAGAGCAGGCCGAGGGACGGCGAGATTGCCAAGGGGAGGGCGGTGGGATCGGATGACAGGACCGAGGATCGCTGGGTGCTCGTTGAGGAGTTTGTGCCGAAGGAGTACCGCGAGGAGTTACTCGAGGGCAAGGTGAGCGTCCTACGAGCTCTACCTCTCCGGCATCGCTGACCCTCTTCTCGCTGCACAGAGCAAGAAGCCCAGCAAACGCATCTCGTTCATGCGAGCCGTTCGTCGTCGCTCGACCTCCAAAGCCCCTCCCATTCCCGTCGCTCGCCAACTCTCCGTCTCGCACCCACATCACTCGGGCCATGGCGCCTCCATCGTCTCCGTTCCATATTCCAGCACCTCTTCCCGCCTCGGCATGCCTCTTCGCCAGATCGACGAGTCGGTCTTCTCGCCTGGCGGCCAAGACACCAAGCTCGTCTCGCTTTCGCATCTCAGCCTCACTCCCAACAATAACGAGTACGGTCGAGCCAGCACTTACGCCCCTTCCGTTTCGACCACCGGCGCAGGGCATGGTCACGACATGATGGACGATGCCTCTCGCCGAGGAGCATCTCCGGAACCAGGCTACATGGGCAACGGCGTCGGCGGTACTCTTTCCTCGCAGCAACCGGACTCGGCCTTCAACAAGACGAACGGCAACGGCGTCAAGGCCGCGCCAGTAGGCTACACCAAGCCTCCGATGAGCAAGGGAGCTGGCTTCCTCGCAAGGATCAGCTCGAGGAAGACCAAGCAGTCGGGTAACGAGCAGTTGACGCCGGTATCGGACCTGTCGCAAGGGATGGGAGCATCGACCGAGTCGTTCAACTACGAGCAGGAGTCGAGGGAGCCGACGTTCGCTCACAACTACGCTACTGGAGCTGTAAGTCGACTTGCTATGCTACGTTCCTACTCCGAAACTGACTCGCTGTATTACAGCCCAATCTCGGCGCCGTCGCCGGCTCTCCTTCCTCTCCCCAATCCCCTCAGCTCGCCGCTCCTCCTCCTCACGTCGACACCTCACAATACGCCACTCCCGCCGAGCCTTCTCCCGTCTCCGCCACTCACAACAGCGAAGTCGAGGACGACCCTTACGGAGGCATGGACGAGGAGGAGAACAACGACACGACCGTCTTCCGAGGCAGTCAAGTCTACCCGGCCAGGAGGGAGTCGGTGGGAGTGATGGCGCCCAACGGCCTCACTCAGCCTCAACCTCAGATCAGCGTCGTCCCTCCCGTCTCGCGACCTAGTCGACACGACTCGCTCCCTCCTTCGCCGAAGCCGGACGCCGAAGTGCCCGTCAGTCTCCTTCCCTTCCTTCGTTCCCTCGAAGTCGAGCTGACTGTTCCCTTCTCCAACAGGTCGACGAAGAGTACTCGGCTCGCAACGACCGCTATCTCTCGGGCGCTTCGGACTACACTTCGCGCGTCAGCAAGATTGTCGGCTTATACGAAGGCAGAGCCGACGAGCCTGGAGCGGGATCGCCGACTAGTCATGGTGCAGGAGGGAGTCCTGTTCGCTTGACGCAGTTTGGATTTGGGCAGGGATCGGGAGTTGGGGGTGGGAGGGATTGACCGAGAGGGAGCTCGAGAGAAGGGGCTAGAGGCCGTTCGTTCGCTATTGGGTCAGGTTGTTCGCAGGGTTAGCTTTTATTTTCACATTCGTTCTTTCGTTTCGCTTCTCTTTCCGTGCTGGAACACTATTTTACGCCGCCGGGCGAGCGTCGAAGACGGGAGGCAGTTGCGAAGCGAACGGAGAGCGAGCACCGAGATTCGACTGCAGCGAGGTAGGAGAGATCTGACTGACTCCAGAGGGTACAAAATGCCTCGATTCACTGCTCAGCTTCTTCCTGGTGCGTCTCATGAGTCCCTCAAACTGTCGACCTCGAGCGAAGGGCGCGCTCCTCTCCTTTCCCTCCGCCTGCTTCGTTCGCTTCACGTCTCTCATCAAGGGCATCGTTCGAATAGCTTCAAAACGCCTCTAGGACCCTCTACATCACCCACCATGTCCTCTGCACCCACCCAGGCGCCTCAGGACGCCAACAGTATCCAAGCAGCCTTGCGCTCGCGTCTGATCGAGTCGGGCGAGTACGAGAAGTGAGTCATCACTCTCCTACAGCCCTACCTGCGCTACTCGAGCTCCCTCAGCTCTCGACAGCTTCGTTGGCATGCTCAGCTCGAGGCGAGACGTCTCTGACCTTCTCTCCTTCGTTTTGGGCGCGTTTCTGCAGGCTCCTCGGTGTGCTCAAGACTAGGCTCGATGAAGCTGGATGGGAGGATGGTGTTCGTGGTGTTGCGCGAGGTGAGCGGGCTTGTTTCGATGGAGATGAGCTCGGAAGGCGAGGAGCTGCTCCCGTTTGAGCGAGATGCTGCAGGGTATGGGCGGCGAGCTGACTCGGGAACCTCCTGGACGACTATACAGAGAAGGCCCGTGTACAAGAGCCCCCAAACCTCCAGGGCCTGGTCAACGAAATTGAGCCGAGCGCTCTCGGTTCGTCTTGCTCCCCGTTTCTCTCCTTCCCTCTCGCCGTCTGAGACGCTGACCGTTGCTTCGCCGGCATGCACAGATTCCGTACCCGCCTCGGTGCGATCCGAGATCGAGGGCATGCTTCAGAAGTTCGTCGAGAAGAATGTCGAGTGAGGGAGCCGAGGAGAAGAAGGAAGCAGAGCGTAGCGGATGCAGAGCCTTGTTGTACATCACATCGCCGACGAAGCAGCGATCAGAGAGCAGAGTGTTCGTTCGCGGCCGAGAGAGTCGGGTCAAATGCGAATCGAGTACAGCTTGGGATCCTTACTCTGCCCGGTCGTTTAGTAGGTCTCATCAGAGTTTCCGTCTGCGTGGGAAAAAGTCAGCGAAGGCCTCGAACGGAGCACAACAGCTTCTCAAAACTCACATCCACGGAGTCCCTCGGCGAAGCCCCACTGCGAATCGAGGGAAGGTTAGCAAACGCCGAGCAGCAGAGTCGAGAGCTGTAACGAACCTCAGTCGGTGCCTCCATAGGCTCAGAAACCTCGACACCCCTCTTCGTTACCGTAGCGATTTGGAACTAGGATCATAAAGAAGAGTCAGCTTCGGCGCTTCGCAAGCGTTTCCCTCGTCGCCCGTCCCAAAAGCTCACCTTGTTCAAAGCCCTAGCATCACGGTAGAACAGCACCTTCATCGCCGACTGAATGATCTTCTTCGCCTCATCCTCCTCGAGGTTCTTGTAGCCATCTGGTCCGAGACGCTCGAGAGCGCGACGGAGGAGGGGTTGAGCGAGGTGGTTGCCGTAGCCGGTAGCGAGGGAAGGGGAGGAGTAGGTGGTGCCGAGGAGGTCGACGTAGGAGAGGAATCTGTTTGGTCTTGAAGCGTCAGCGACTAGTGAAGCAAAAGCGAGGAGAGAGAGGTCACGCACGGCTCGCCGTCGTGGTCCAGTCCGCCGACGAGGAAGGCGTTCCAGAAGGGGTCAAATTTGCTACGCTTCTGGTACATGACGTTGCTCAAGTACTCGTAGATCTGGCTTGGGTTGAGGGCGTGACCATCATCCTGCAGCGCTTCGCTCGTGCTGTTCGAAGACACGCGTAATTGCCAGGCGAAGGTCAGCTCTGGAGATTTGTAGCGACGAGAGGGGCACATGGCAGCTCACATCAGGTTCTCCAACAGCCGCTTGACCTGCTGGAAGTCGGCCATATCGCCCGAAGCGCCGAGGAGGGTTTGCTCGCCGACTGGGTGGAGCCTGACGATGTCCTTGAAGCGAGCGAGCGAACCGTACGAAGCTGTTGGGTGGTAGAGGGAGGTTAGCAGGAAGCTTCTATAGCTCTGCAGCCCATCGGCACCTGCTGCAACTCGACAGCAGACTCGCGAGGCTCAGCTCAACTCACCCAAGTTGTCGGCGGCCATCATGACACCTCCCTTGAACTTGATGCCCAACACACTGGTTCCCGTTACGATAGGTTGTCTTTGAGAAGCGCAAAGACGAGCTCGGTCAGCCTTGCTGTAGCTCTTTGGCGCCGGCCGAAGCTCGTCGCTGTCAAGAGGACGCGTAACTACTCACTGAGTGCGCTGTACGCCATCAGCAAAGACATCATTCGTCTGCGGGCGACCTTGGTGAATAGGGAAGGAAGCGTAAGGGTCGAGAGCATCGTTTCGGGGCTTTCCCCTGCAGTACAACGAGACGGTTAGCTCAGAGCTTAGGAGAGAGCGAGTCGAGGGAGAGCGCACCAGGAGGTTGATGGGAAGTGGTTCACTGTGAGCGAGTTACAAGGGTTAGCTGTGAGCTTCTGTAGGCCATCAGACGAGCTTACTAGTGCTAGATTTGAAATCGAGCGCAAAGTAGGAGGAAGCGAGTCCTCGTCAGCGATTCCCTCGAAGCTCGACCTCGCGAGCAAGGGTTGGCTTCCGACCGTTCACTGCTCTTTCGTCTTGGGATGGGAATCTTCTCTAAAGGACTACAGCCTTACTCGGGCCCTTACAAAGGTACGTAACTTTGCTCTCTAGCAACACTCACTCCCAAGCTCACCGATTCCCGCCTACAGTCGCCACCACCGATCTTGAAATCTCCGTCTCGCCTCGCTCGTTTGGTACAGCCGTACTCGCCAGCACAGGAGAGCCTGCCCTTCAGCTCAACACCGCCCTCTTCACCCTCTTCTACCCCGCTGCCGCTCACAAGAAGGGATCCGGCAAGCAGCAGCAATGGCTTCAACGCCCTCTCGGCCAGACGTCGGCGGGCTACGCGCGCTTCCTCAACAAACCGAAATGGCTCATTCGAATCGCCTTCCTCCTCCTCGCCGCGAGGACCAAGCTGCCCGCCGAGATTGACGTACCGCTCTCCGACCGACTCGCCGACAGCAAGGGTGATAGTTCGAAGAAGGACGCTGGTCAGCAGGAGATGAGAGAAAGGAGTGAGGCTGATGATGTGGGAACGAGCTCGATGAGCACGCTGGTGGACGAGCAAGGCAATCGCTTCCCCTTGATCATCTTCTCTCACGGCCTCGGTGGTTCTCGCACCACTTACAGGTGAGTCGGAGGTCCGTCTTCCTTCGATCATACTTTTCTGACTCGCTTCCATCTGCAGCCAATCTTGTGGAGAGCTCGCCTCGCTCGGATTCATCGTCGCCGCCGTTGAGCATCGCGACGGCTCGGGACCGATCTCTGTCGTCCGCCTCGGGGATGGCAAGGAGCGCGTCGTCAACCACATCAAGCCCGAAGACCTCCGCTTCGACCCACCAAACCGCAAGCTCACCCAACTCGAGCACCGCAAGGAGCAAATCGAGATGCGCCTGGCCGAAATCGAAGAGGTGCTCGCCATCGTCTCCCGCATCAACGACGGCGATGGAGCAACAGTCGTCGCTTCCAACCTTCGCAACCTACCAAATGGAGAGCGCGATCTGCCATTCTGGAAGGGAAGGATCGACGTCAAGAACGTCGTGATGGCCGGCCACTCGTTCGGCGGAGCGACCACCCTCCAGGCGCTGAGGGCCGGTCCTCGCTTCCCCTTTGCCTCTGGAATCGCACTGGATCCCTGGCTCGAGGCTATCCCACCTTACGAGCCTCATCAAGCCTCGCCTTCCGCCAAACCCTCCTCTACGCCGACCGAGCACCTCGACATCAAGGTTCCGCTTCTCGCTATCAACTCGGAGGCCTTCACCCTCTGGGCGAGTCATTGGAAGCTAGTTCGAGACGTCGTCAAGGGAGTCGAGGGCGCATCTTCTTGGTTCTTAACGCTCGGTGAGCTTTCCTCGCCCGATTCGTTCTCGCTTTACCCACTAACCTTGCTACCTCCCTCCCAGTCGGTTCCATCCACCTCTCCTTCTCCGACTTCCCCCTCATCCAACCTTACCTCGCTCGCAAATCAGGCGCCCGAATCGACCCTCACGTCGCTCTCGCCTCCATCGTCGAAGCGTCGAAGGAGTTCCTGCTCGGCGAAGGGACGGAGGGGAAGCTTCTTGGGCAGGAGATTGTGCCGGGCGATGAGGAGGGGTTGAGGCCGGGAGAGGGGTATGAGAAGGATGGAAAGCACCCGATGGAGACGGTGGGAGATATGAGGATTCACGTTCGGCCGGAATGAAGGAGGGATGGGAGCTGGGAGTCTCGGCGTTGGTGGGTTGGAAAGCGTAGTGGCGAAGGGTGAAGGTCACATGTTGCTGTACTATTACATTGCACTACACTTGCATCTCCTTGCACCTCGTTCTAGCCCGGCGAGAGCTTCCAGTCAGCTCAAGCTCGGATCCGAGATTCGAGCGGCGGCCGACCCTGACGATTGATACGGGACGCCTCTAGGCCTACCTCGCTACATCAGAGCTTCTGCGACCCCTGCTCTGCAGTCCTCCAAGGCCTGTCTTGCTGCAGAAGCAAGTGCGAAGGGGAGAGAGAGCCCTCGGTCAAGCTCTCGAGACCTTGCACCGAACCTACTCGCCTCGAGGAGGTTAGGGATGTCTTGCAGTGAACAGGCGTCTTAATGGTTCAAGCAGCGTGGAGCGCGCAGATGACCCTCAGAAAGAAGCTGAAGGTCGTCACCTCCAGGGCCAAGCCCCCTTCGGGAAGGAGGAGGAGGGCTCCCGATACGGGCCTTTCGGTTTACTTGCTTGCCGCTGTCTTACAGATATTAACAAAAAGGTTCGGCTTACTTGTTCTTTAGCGGATCACGCCTCTTGGATCCCTTCAATCAAGTCGTGCCCGAGCAAGAACTCGATCTCTCTGTACCCAAGTTGGTGGGCCTGCGGTCACACACACAACAGGGTGAGGGGAGTCTTCACTCCAAGGTGCTCCCGCTCCCATCTTCCCTCTCCCATCACTTTCGCTGCTCGTTGTCTAGCACTCGGCGCTTTCGCTCTCTCCCCTACTCGGCCGTCCATCTCGCGCGCCGTAACCCCCACACTCCTGCCCCTAGGAATCACGCTCTCTTTCTCGCAAATCCCCACCTCACCTCACAACAAACCCTCCCTCTCCCTCCCTCGTCAAACCCTCAACCCCTGCACCTCGGCCGACATTCGCCTCTTCTCCTTCTACACCACCAGACCATGCTCGCCATCGCGGCGCGAGCAATAGTCTTCCTCTCAACCGTAATATATCTCGTCGCCCCAGCGAGCGCAGAGCCGCACCCTCACTACCACCTCTCTTCCCGCTCCCATTTCTCTCATCTCGCTCCTTTGGCCAAGCGGGACGTTTTGGAGGACGTGGCGTGCTCGTTGGGGGTCAAGAGTGCGTGTATCAAGGTCAATGTCGATACTAGTAGTGATATCAACAACTGTGAGTGGGTTCCTGGAAGCCAGACGACGGCGACGAGCTGACCCCTTCCTCTCGGCGCTCCTTCAAGGCGGCTCCGTCGGCCACAAGTGTCCAACATCGTACTACAACGGCGGAGGATCAGTATCATGTGTCGACAGTCTTTGCGTGGTGAGTTCTTCTGTACCTCAAGCCTGACCCTCGACCCTTTCGCGCCGGGCGAGCTAACCTCCCCCTTTCTCCCTCGCATTATTCCCCCTCTAGTCAACCTGCATCGCCGGCCACGCCTTCAGTCGCGCTCTAGGCCAATGCGTCAACCTCAGCACCGACGTTCGCAACTGTGGCGCCATCGACAATGCGTGCTTCGTAGCAGATGGGACGGCGAGCTGTCGAGCAGGGAGTTGCTCGCTCGCCTTCTGCGATTCGGGCTTCACCGAGGATGCGACAGGATGGAGCTGTGTACAGGATAATTATCAGACGGATGTGCAGAATTGTGGGAGGAGGGGAAGGAGGTGTCTAGTAGGCACGGGCTCGCTGGCCGTCACCTGCTCGGCGGGCGAGTGCCAGTCGACCAAGTGCAGTGCGGGCTACAATCTCGTTTCGGGCTCGTGCACTACTCAAAGTACGAACCCCTCGAGCCCCGATACTTCATCCGATCCCGACAACTGGTGAGCTCGAGCTCTCCTTTGCTTCTTTCTCGGCGCTCGGCGCTGACCTTGCTTCGTCCCCTTTTGCAGCGGCGCAACGGAAAATCAGTGCCCTACCTCCTACGCCAATGGGCAAGGATCAACATGCGTATCAGGTATTTGCCAACCTTCCACCTGCGACACTGGATACGCCTTCGACGCCTCCATCTCCGCCTGCCGACAAGTGACGAGCGATCCTCAGAACTGGTGAGCCTTGAGCTTTCCTCCTCCTTCTCCGTAGCGTTCTAACCTCTCTTCACCATCAGTGGATCGGTCGGCAACGTCTGCACCACCCTCAACGGCGTCGCAGGCTGTCAAAACGGCGAATGCACCACCCTCTCTTGCACCCCTCCCCTCCAACTCTTCAACGGCAAATGCGTAGGCTCACCTAGCGCCTCGGCTCGCGCTCGCCAAAAACTCAAGAAGCGTGTATCAAACAAATCCGTCAAGCTTTGTCCAGGGTAAGCTTTTGAAGCCCTCGACTTTCCCCTTTTGCCGAAATTCGGTTGCTCGGCCGAGACGGCTGCTGACCTTGCTTTCTTCTTCTTTCGCGAGCAGGAAGGAGAGCGCTTGTCCCATTGTTGGATCCACGAGCTTTCTGTTGGCTCAGGCCTCAGGGTTCAAGGCCTTCCGATCGCAGGATATCGAGAAAGTGGAGGCGGCGGGCGGGTACGAGTGGTGAGTCCGCTCTTTCCTCTCGTTATCAGAGCCGAGCTGAGCTCACGCCTCCCTACAGCCTTGATACCGATTATACCCTCGAGTCGTGTGGTGGTTGCGCATCCATGGGGGAGGGTGAGCCTTCTCTTCGCCTTTTCTCCTTTCGGGGCGCTGACCCTCCTCTTCTCACAGGCCAAAATTGCGCCCTAATCCCTCACGCCCACTCAACAGGGTGCAACTCCGGAAAATGCATGGTCTTCTCCTGCACCGCCGGCTTCAAACCAACATGGAACGGAGCGGGATGCACTCGAGCGCCAACACCCTCTCGCTTTCGCCGAAGTCATTCCAAGCGGGCGTGGCCGCGGCATTCGAGGGGTGCAGGGAATCATTGAGCAGAGTTGTATTGAAATAGTGGTTCAGAAAGTATATAGTAGTACCTCCTTTTCGCCCTTTAGTATCTATTCACCCCACGTTGTAATTTTGATAGCCCTTTCGACTTTCGCTTTGCTCCCTCGGCGAAGGCTTTCTTCTCACCCCCGCTCGATGAAAGAGATAGGGCAGGGGGGCAATCCGATGGAATGCAGGCTCGGGGGAGCAAGGGAGACTTGTACGACGAACGGGGCGGGGGTGAAGGGGGGAAACGAACACTTCTTGGAACGACGAGAGAACGAACAGCGAGTAGAGGGAGGGGGAGAAAAACAGCACTTGGGGGTGGCGGCGGTTTCTAAGCCTCCTCCTCGTAGACGCCCTCCTCCTCGAACTCCTCGTCGTCGACGCCGGCCTCTTGGTCTGTGTTCGGCGAGAGGAGAGGTTAGCTTTGATCTCTCAAGCCGAGCAGCGGCGGGCGGCAGGGGCAGGGAAAAGAGGAGGAAGAGGAAACTCACACTGCTGGTACTCGGCGACCAAGTCCTGCATGTTGGACTCTGCCTCGGTGAACTCCATCTCGTCCATTCCCTCCCCAGTGTACCAGTGAAGGAAGGCCTTCCTCCTGAACATGGCCGAGAACTGGTTGCCGACACGCTGGAAAAGCTCTTGGATCTATAGCGGCGAACGCGAAGGAGGTCAGATGGATTCAGAGCGACCTGCCGGCGAGAGGGAGCGTACCGAAGTCGAGTTTCCAATGAAAGTGACGGCGAGCTTGAGTCCACGGGGAGGGATCTCACATGAAGCGGTTTGGACGTTGTTGGGGATCCACTCTGTTGGCGCGAGAAAGCAAGAAGAAGGGCGAGGCGAGAAAGCGAGTCAGCTCGGTTCTCGTTCGGGGAGCGCGCGACGCTTCGTCGGACTCGTAGAAGCGGCCCAAAGCAACGCCAAGACACGAAAGACTCACCAACGAAGTATGCCGAATTCTTCTGCTGCACAGCCATCATCGAGTCCTCGACCTCCCTCATCGAGACCTTTCCGCGGAAGTAGGCAGCAACGGTGAGGTACTGTGATGGCGGAGAGCATGGTGGAGGTGAGGTAGAATCAGAGGAGATGTGGGGACGATTCGAGCGGGGTTGGAAGATGAAGAGGTCAGTATCGACTTTCGCGGAGGAGCGCCGAACGCTCGAGCGCCGAGAGCACTCACACGTCCGTTACGGGGGTCCGAAGCAGCCATCATGTTCTTAGCGTCGAACATCTGCTGGGTAAGCTCGGGAACGGTGACGGCGCGCTATTGTATCCATCGAAGAGATCAGCGAGCCATTCGAACGAAGGGAGAAGAGACGAAGGACAAGAAAACCCACGTATTGCTGAGCGCCGCGAGCGGTAAGAGGGGCGAATCCAACGGTGAAGAAGTGAAGACGGGGGAAGGGGACCATGTTGACGGCGAGCTTGCGCAAGTCCGAGTTGAGCTGTCCGGGGAACTGTGTTCGTTGACGTCGAGCGAAGGGTCAGTCGGCGTTCGATAAAAGCAGTACGAGCAGTCGAGTAGACAGAGCGATGAACTCACGCGGAGGCAGGTGGTGATACCCGACATGACGACCGAGACGAGCTGGTTGAGATCACCGTGAACGGGGGCGGTGAGCTTGAGGGTGCGGAAGCAAATGTCGTAGAGCGCCTCGTTGTCGATGCAGAAGGTCTCATCCGAGTTCTCGACGAGCTGTAGCAGGAAAACACAACGTTAGTGCGTTGATCGTCCCTCAGCGCCGAGCAGCCGAATCGCACCTGGTGAACCGAGAGGGTAGCGTTGTAAGGCTCGACGACCGTGTCTGAGACCTTGGGGGAAGGGACGACGGAGAAAGTGGCCATCATGCGATCGGGGAACTCCTCACGAATCTTGGAAATGAGGAGCGTTCCCATTCCGGATCCAGTTCCTCCTCCGAGTGAGTGGGTGAGTTGGAACTGTCGTTGCGAGGGGGATCAGCGCTGAGGGAGAGAGAGAGAGGGAGGGACAGAGAGGGAAACGTACACCCTGGAGGCAGTCGGTAGCCTCGGTCTCCTTGCGAACGACGTCGAGGACGGCATCGACGAGCTCGGCTCCCTCGGTGTAGTGCTGTGGACGAGTCAGAGGATCAGTGAACGTCTTCTACAGCAAGCCAACACACTACGTACACCCTTGGCCCAGTTGTTTCCAGCTCCAGATTGGCCAAAGACGAGGTTGTCGGGGCCTGCGAAAGGGAAAGGGAAAGGGGATCAGCTCGGCGCCGAAGTGACGGGACGTCTTCTAGCGCTGAAAACGCACGGAAGACTCCTCCAAGAGGACCAGCCTTGATGACCTGTATACGATCCAAACAGGCGGGTCAGCTTCAGCTCCCTTCCCCCTCCACTGGCTCATCGGTCGCCCCACTCACATCCATAGTTCCAGGCTCGAGATCCACGAGAACAGCACGGGGAACATAACGGTTGTTACCCGTCTCGGAGTAGTAAACGCCGATACGCTCAAGTTGGAGATCAGTAGTTCCCTTGTACTGTCCCGTCGCGTCGATGCCATGCTCCTCGGAGACGACCTCCCACTGTGGTGTGAGATGGGGGTTAGCAGAGTTCAGATGAAAAGATGAGGGAAAGGAAGGCGACGAACGAATTTGGTACCAATCTGTTAGAGAGCAGCGCCGAGAACGAGGTGGGGAGGGAGGGAGGGGTGGGTTGGGAGAAAAAGCGATTAGCTTGCTGTTCTTCTGTAGGGTCTTAGGTCCTTTCCACCGGTCCCGGGGCATCTGTAGCTACTGCTCTACAGCCCCACCGCCCTTCCGACCCTCTTGAAGGGGTACATCGCCCTCAAACTCCGCCCAAACAATGCGGCCCTCGTTTCGTTCGGCTCAAATGAGAGATGAAAGGCTCACCTGGTTACCGCACTGTTAACGAGCCATATAACATAGTATAAGAAGGTCAGCAACGCGCTCCTATTGAAGTCCTGTAGCTTCTTAGCACTTGCCTGGCCTGTTCAAGGTGCGTGGAGGGGGGGGTCAGCTTCGGCAAGCTCGAGCGAGGGCGGTTCGAAGGAGCGTAAGGGACTGACCGACTTGGACGTTGACAATCTCCCTCATAATGTGAGTCCTGTTAGGGTGTTGAGCTGTAACCGTTCAAAAGCGAGTCGTATTAGAACGAGAAACGAGGTACAAAAGAGGGCGAAGGGGTCAGCGCGCTCGTTCGATTTGAGCGAGTCGAGCAGCAGAGCGAGAGACGTACAAGAGAAAAGAAGAAAAGAGTTAGTTAGAGAACTAGAGAATAGTAAACCCCCGAAGGTAGTCGAAACTTGGGCGAACTGGGACGAGGAAGCGGCGAGAGAGCAACGAGGCGCTTGGCCTCGAAGCTCGACGCGTCCCCCAAGTCCGGTTTCGGCTGGCCTCGCAAGTCGTTGTCCTGCAGCTCTCTCGAGACGTAGCACAAATGCGATGGGAAAGAGCTACTGTTACAGTATCATGATGGCGGGGTATCCAAAGAGCGTGAGAAACTAGAGCAAAAGAAACGGGTGGGGGGGGTTCGGTCGGCGAAGAGAGCGAATGTTGAAGGAGTCGAGGAGGGGTATCTGGCGAGAGCGGGGGACGATACGGTGGCAGGAGGCGCTGTATGAGTGCGTAGAAAAGGTGTAGGGTCGTATTTTGAAGGAGGGAGAGGGGTGGATTAAATGAGACTGAGCTCCAAAGTCCATACTCGGCGAGCCCAAATCTTGACGTCGCGAGCCGCTGGGGTTCCCTCGTCCAAAGTGAGCTCGGTAGCGTCCCACCAGCACTTGCGCTGTAACATCATCAGCAAAGTCAGCGCTGCCTTCTTGTCGCTTTCGATCTCAAGCCCGGTTCAATCAAACTCACAGCCGGTTTCCTCCAGAACAAGAGAAGCTTCTGAGCCGTTGCGAGTTGCTGAGCGTTGACCTCTACCGCTGGCTTGGGAGCTCCCTCGGGGACCGAGATGGGAGGGTGAACGATGCCCGTCTTGAGGAGGACGAGGGCGATGGAAGCGATGCAGCAGCGGTTCGGCTCGAGCGAGCGGTAGCCCCAAATGTCATCGCGTTCGAAGCCGCTGTGGGTGGGAGAGAGGGTCAGCAAAGATAGCGAGAAGAGCCGATACGTTCAAAAACCCACCTCATGCAAAGCATGTCAATCAAGTGCTGCTCGGCGACGTTGTTCTCGCGATTGACGTTCCTCTGCAACGCCGTAAAGATGCTCTTCCTCCCGAGCAGCGCATTCCCACAATCGACCTTCAACTTGAGCAACGCCTGATTCGGCTTGCCCTCCGCATCCGTACCCGCAACCTCACCACCCTTCTCTCCCTCGACGACTGGCAATCCATCCTTGATAGCTCCCTTGGGGGGGATAGCGAAGTACTCGAGCTCCTCGCGCAATACGATGATGGCTTGCTTGAGGAAGAGGGGGTTCTGCATGTTGGCCTGGGCGGGAGGCGTCGACTCGCTCAGGTCTCGTCGAGGTCCTTCGGCGGGGCCGTAGAAGTCGTCGCGGGCGGAACCGAAGAAGTCGAGAACGAACTCGAGGCATTGGGCGTCAAACTGGTTGTGCGTGTGAGAGGTGGGTCAGCGAGCTGTAGGGATACAAGCGCAGGGCTTGGACACGGCGATGTTGATGCATCAACGAGCGGACGGCGAGGGATCCTCCTCCGCCGACGATCGGATTGAAGCGCTACAGAGTCGTACACCCCAATACACTTCCCCTGATACCCTACAGCCTCCCGATGGAGCAGATTGAACTCACATCAACGTAGTAAACATCCTCTCCCTCGTCTCCTTCCTCGCCATCCAACCTAGGCTGCCTCTGAGGGCTGAGCACGACGCCATTGGGGAACAGACACAGGAGGACCGATTCGGGCAACTCCATCAAAGCCTCGCGTTCGAGTGAGAGACGTTGGCCCCGGAGGTCGAGGGCCACCTTGCTGCTACTGCTCCCAGTGGGGCTGTCGGGGTTCATCTTGCAAGAGAGGGCGGGTGCTGTAGGGGAGTAGAATCAGCTGGACTGATCGACTACAGGTTTCAAGTGAGCGGAGAGCGGCCGACTGACTGAGAGGGAACGATGAGACGGTGGGAGAGGGAGCGGTCTGAGAGCTGGGCGGGTTGGGAGCCCTTAGAGTGAGTTGTTACTGGTGAAAGAGAGCTGTCCTAAGCGGTTCTAGTACAGCTTTCGAATGGGCGTGAGTGCGAGACGAGGTTAATGAGGTACAGAGCCAACCTGCCGTCACTGTGAATCTCGACTTGGGCGCTGGCTGGCGCACTCCCCGCACTTCGCTCTCGAACTCCTCGATTCTTCGTCTCGCTCTACCTTTTTACTCCTGTAGCTCGATAGAGTACAAAGTACGTGCTCCTCAAACGACTGCAAACCCACGGCGCTCGTCCGTCTCTGAACGCTCCTTCGGCCGAGGGTGGCTGCACCCTTTCGCACCTCTGTTGGCTTCGCGCCTCTGCCATCGACTCAACTCTTCCCCTCGCAATTTCCCTCGCTCAACTATATTCCAACACATCCCAACCATCTCTCTTCCTCTTTCGCCTTCTCCAGCCAACTCGCTCTGCACCTCAATCCATCGCCCTCGACCGACTCTCACGCGAAACGACAGCTTATCTCGTCAGTGGCCTCTGCTTTCGCCCCTTGCTTTCAAGCTCATCTTTCCACTTTAACCAGACCCACCATGAACCTCACCCTCGAGCAACTCTCAGCCGATATCTGGCGCCAACAGCAACAGCAGCGAAACGTCAATTCGCCAGATCCGAAATCGCCATCGCCGCTCATGCCCGCCGAACTACTCTGCGCCACGCTCGACACTTTGCCTTCAAGACAATTACTGAAGCTGAGGAGCATCTCGTACGTCCCTCGGCTGCTCTGCTAGGGAGATGAACGAGCTAACTCGGTCGAAACTCTCTTCTGCGAAGGCCTCAATTCGCTAGCTCCGTCGACCATATCTTGCGCTGTAGGATGGTCGCTATTAGTACGAGCAAAGACTACGAAATTCTGGTGAGTTCCACCTCTCACGTCCTAGCCGCTAGACGCCGACTGACCCCGCTCCGAGCAGTTCACCTCTTGCTCGCCGATGGAAGCCAGCCGAGCTCATCGTCAAGTCCTTCGTCTCTCGCATTTCGAGCCTAGCACTACCGCAGGTGCCAGCGAGGTAGCCACCTTCACTATGGCGGCGGAGCCTCCTATCCCTCAGACTCTAGCGCTGGACGACGAGGAAGCCTTCGGCGTTCACCTGGTGGCGTGAGTCCTCCCTCTCCGGCTCTGCAACCCTCACTGACAGCCCCGACAATCAAATCAGCATCCACCTTCAAGCCGTCCCTCCCCCTCTCCCCTCCCCACCTCTCACGCCAGACCCCCTAAACGACCCAACCTCCATGCCTCTCCCCTCCTTCGCCGGCACCTCCTTCGCCCCACCACCTCAACGCTGGGATTTCCAACTCTCCCTCGGGTCCGCCTACCCCCGCCTCTTCCGCAGTTGGTTCGAACACCCCTCCATGGCCCTCCCTCTCGCTCAGAACGAGTACCCCTCGCCCTCCTCCTCGCCCTCCTCCGCCGAGCACTCCCTCTTCTCCCCCCAGCGCCCCCGCACCTCATCCCGCACGCTCCATCTCCCACCCTCCACCCTCTCCCCCTCCTCCCTCCTCTCCACGACCCTACACTGCACGCACGTCGCTCCCTCCCCTCCTCCCCCCTCGTCGACCGTCTCCCGAGCGCGAGGGTACTACGGCCTTTCTACACCCGATGGGCGGGGGTATACGCCTACTCCACCTAGGTGTTTTGAGTATGTGTTTGAAAAGGTGGGGGTCGATGTTGGGAGGTTTGTGGTCGCTGCTGAGGAGGGGATGGGCGTGGGAGGCGAGGAGAGGGAGAGGATGATGTTGGTGTTGGGGAGGTAGAGTGGGTTTTGTTGAAGGATTCGCTGTTGAGAGACGAGAGCTGACTTTGTTTCTTCCTTCGCAGTGCCGCTCGCCTGATCTTGTACACCTATAGCGAGCCCGAGCTCGCATTTTAGAGATAGACCTCGGCGCTGGCGCTTTCCCCTCCCTCGTCCACCGGGCGTCAATAGACTTGATACACCCCCTAATCTTGTACATACATAGCTCCTCCGTTTACTTTATGTTATCGCAAGCTCAGCTCAGTCCCTTCGCCGGTCGATGCGAAAACTCGCGAGAGGAAGAGAAGCTCGCGAGCGCCGAGCCTGCTCTCTCGCGAGACGACAAAATAAGGGACGAGCCCTGTTCTAATAAAGCCACTACTTCTAAAGGGTCTACTAAAACTACACAACATCCCACCCCCTCCTCAAACAATCTGCGGATTACTCATCTCAGGCGATCCGAACAATTCACCAAGATGCTCCTCCAACGACTCGAGTTCCGAACTAACCGCACCGAGCGAAATGAGGAAGAACCAGTATCGAAGGAAACCGGGGCGTTTGAGCTCCCGTTCGCCGCGGGGGAGTTGGCTGTGATAGGTGAGGGAGGGGAGGGTCAGCGAGGCGAGGCGTGGAGGAGAGGGGGAGACGAACCTCAACCGACGCGAGAGGACGAGAGCATCATTTTCGAAGGATGCCCAAGTCGGTTTCGAAGAAGGTACATCACGAGCTAGCTGAGTCTTGCTCACCACTGCGTCCAAGTCGGTCTATCAGCTCCCGCTTCCTCATTTCGGCGAAGGGGGCAGTGGGTCGACTCACGAGAAGTAGCGCCCAAGTAAAACAGCGTCCTCGCCAGCCGTTGCGAATGCAAGCGATAGGGGAACAACGCGCTCGCGAAATCCCTATGCACCGTCTCGTTGAACCCATCCGCACCGACCGCTGTTCGAGCTTCGCGGAGTCGGTCGAGGATGATTTGGTGGGAGCGGATGATGCGGAGGAGGACTTTCATTGAGGAGCAGGAGGGGAGGTCAGTGGAGGTACTTGAGTGGCTGGAGTGGTGCGGTCAGACTCACCATCCCCCTTGAATGGCGTAGCGAAAGCAGGCTCGGCTTTGGCGAATTCGAAAGTTGGGCCGAGAGCGAGGATGGAGGCCTGGTGGTCGAGGAGGGGGTGAGCAGGGCGCCGCATATCGAGGGAAGAGGATCTCAACCTACCTGTATCCTCGATTCACGCTTGATGAGCTCCCTCTGCACCTTTGCGAGCGCCTCTTGCGGCGGAGCGGGAGAAGCATCGGCAGGGGCGACGAGGTTGATCTGCGGAGACTTGGGGTAAGCTTTCAAGGTCAAACTCAAGGAGATATAGAACTCACGTTCGACTGCAAGAGGGTGTTGTAACTCGAGAGGGCAAAGGTGACAGCGGCGATTTGGAGGCGAAGCTTGCGACGAGCTGGGGTGCGGAGGATGAAGAGCTGGAAGACGGCTGAGATGACGATGGAGATGCACATGGAGGCGAGGGTGTAGGCTGTTGGGTGGGATTCCGCAGCAAGTCAGCGAGGGGATGTTCGCGAAGAAGTTCGTAGAGCGAGCTCACCGAAGCGCATCGGAGGTGTATCGTAGGCTGCAGGATGGTCGGCCTGGACCTCGGGGACCTCGTTGTATAGCCATTCGAGCACGAGCATGGATCCGCATCCCGTTACCAGGAGAAGCGTGCCGGTGTAGTACTGTTTGAGGGAAGGCGCTCAGCAATCATCGCCGAGAAGCGAAATCCAGAGGACAGCTCACCTTGGGGTACTTGTAAAAGAAGTAAGAGGAAAAGGCGCACCAGAGGAAGAAGAAGGCGGCGCATCCATAGCTGTGTAGCAGACCGAGGTCAGTCAAAGAGTCGCCGAAGAGTCAAGCGAGAAGAAACGAACGGATTGAACGAATAGCCGCCAACGCCCTTGAAGATCTCGAGTACGATCAGACCATAAGTGGCTCCACATCCCGTTCCGGTGAGCTGCAACACCCAAGTCGAGAAGGTGGCGCCCCTGCGAGTGCGAGGAAGCGAGGAGACGAGTCAGTGTCGAGTCGCGGCAAGCAAAACGACAGCTATCGACGTACATGGTTGGCGCGATGGCTACGATGACCGTGATCAGCGAGCTGGTCATCCCGTACTTGATGAAGAGGTTGTCCTGGAGGGTGGGCGCAAGTAGGAAAACGGTGTAGATCGTAGCGCCGAGGGCGACCTTGAGAGCGTCTGTATTACGAAAGGAAGAGGTCAGCGCGAGATCTTAACAAAGTCAAGTCAAGTGGCCACTTACACATTGAGCGATCGCACCTGAACCACTTCTCGAGCTGAATGATGCGATGGAAGAAGCTGACCTTCGGCGGATGATACTGCTCGCCGCGAAGGAGCGCCAAAGCTTCCTGCAGGCGCATGCCGTCCTTCGGTGCCCACCAGCGCCACGAACGGAGCACGTTCCACGCCGTTTGAAAGATGTAGGGTCGTATCCGCTTGGCTCGGTGGTGCTTGACGATGGAGTGAAGACCGCAAAGCTCGTCGGTGAGTTGTCTGCGAGCAAGGAAGGGTTAGCTCGACCGTGGCGAGGTGGTCATGCAGGGGAGGAAAAGAAGATGGCGTACCCGAAGCCGAAAAGAAGACTATAGGACTTGGTGAGCGCCTCCGAGCAAGGCACCTCGTCGTCGACGACCGTTCGGCGGCTGTCTTGAGTGTTGGCGCGAGGTGCGGGAGATGGTCGGTGGTTGAGGGAAGTAGTAGCGATGAGGGAGGATGTCCACGCTTTGGGTAATCGTTCAGCGTACCTGCGAGTCGAACGAGGTCGGTCAGCTCGGCGGAGACGGAGACGACAGACGAAGAGAGCTCGCATCGCCTGCAAACTCGGCATGCCCGACTCGATCCTGAGCTTGTCCTCCACTTGAAGCGATCCATCCCGAATCAACCGGATAAGAGCATCCGCCTGCGCCTTTGCGAAGGCCGTCCACGACTCGCGAAAGTACTCGACGGGGTCGTCCTTCGGCGAGGACGGCCGCTTGCCCATCTTACTCCCTTTCTCGCCCTTCTCGCCCTTCTCAGCCGCATCCAAATCATCCCTCCCCCTCATCTCCAAATCCCTCTCCAGCGTATCCTCATCCACAGCCGCACTCGCCTCCGCTCCAAAGGCATCACCACTCGGCCCTCCCGTCCGACTGCTACTCCTCCTCAAATCCGTCAAACTGCCCTTCCTACTATTTGCCTGCCGAACCTCAGCCCTCTGCACCTCCCTCTGCAGCCTCTTGCCGATATCATCAATCTTGGTGAAGGTCTCCTTGCTCTTCATCCGCTGAGTCTTGCCTCCGAGCGCCTCGGGATTCGGTGGAAGTGTAGTAGGCGAGCTGTGATCCGCTTCTCGGTGAAGGATGGCGCCTCCGAGGAGCTCATCCACGATGGAGCCGATGACGAGGTCGATACCACGACGGAAGGAGCCGAAGGTGCGAGAGGCTTCGGCGCGGGCGAGGAGATGGCGCTTGACGTTGACACCTTCGGGGTCGAGAGTGTCGATGAGTTCAAGAGCCGAAGAGGAGGTGATGAGAGCCTGTGAGGAGGGAAGAGGTCAGCTGTAAGACCTTGAACAGCACCGAGCTGGACTCACCTGCTGGAGGCCTTGCACGCGCGCGATCATGTTGTGCCAGTCGGTGAAGGTGAACCGGGTCCAGAGGATCTCAAAACTCATCTCGTCCAACCGAGCTGTGAGGGAGAGATAGTCGCTGCGAATGGTGCGAACGAGGAGCTGGCGAACCTCCTACGAAATTGAGGTAGGCGAATCAGCTCGGCAGACAAGGCGGCAAGAATCAAAAGGTCCAACCTCTTCATCCTCGTCAATCTCTTTGGCGTAGGTCTTGCAGGTGAGGTGGGCGAGGGTCGAGACGTGCTGGATTTGAGCAAAGGGGAGGCGGTCAGCTCGGCCCGCGAAGGATTAAAGAGCTCGAGGCGTGAGCGACGTACATGCAGCGATCCCACTAGAAGCCTCTTGAGCTCCTCCTCGGCACTAACCGGCCACACGAGCAGGTTGACTGCCCAGCCAATGGCCATTCCCCAAGCGTAGGCTTCGAAGCAAGCGAGCAGCCACGAGTAGTCGAAGCCCTCGGGCGCCTCGATGGGCATGTAGATGCCATTGAAAGCGAATAGGACGCCGTACTACGGGGACGGAGAAGTCAGCGGAGGGTGCAGAAACTGGCGCTGGCGCTTAGGCTCGGCCGAATGGACGAGAAAGGGGAAGCGGCGAACTCACGAGGTAGAAGCTGATGTACTTGGCCCCGCCAGCACGGACGAGAGCAGCACAGTAGACGTAGAAGGCAAATACGAAGCCCTGGGCCACGGGAGCATCTCCTACAGAAACGGGGAACAGACGTCAGCTGCGAAGGGAAAGGCAGGCGCATCTCGCAGGCGAGACTCACGAAGTTCAGCGAGAATCACGAAGCAGATGACGCCCGATGCCAGCCCAGCACCTCCCAAAAGCACGTCCTGAGTGCACCCTCCGACTGTACGGCCTGGTCGAGCGCCGACGACGACGAGCAAGGTCTGGCGAGTGCGAGATGGAGGTTAGCCGCGCTTTCGATAGCTCTGGGGGAGCGAGAGAGCCTACACCGTTGAGCGCGGTAGGATGGCTACAGAGTGTCGTCCATGGTTTGATGTAGATCAAGATCAAAGTGACGGTGAGAGCGATGGTCGCCTTGAGAGTACCGAGCCAGAGGCTTGAGATGCGCTTCATCCCTCGATTCCTCGACTGCAAGAGTGAGCCGAGGGTAGGGCGCTGCTGCTGAGGTGTTGAACCCAGCTCTGCACGAGTTGTCGAGTTGCAACGAGATAAAGTAAGAGGCAGAAAACCGAACCTCGGCGCTCTCCCTTTCCCCCCGAGCTCGCCGTTCGCTTTTGGCCTTTCCCCAGATTGCGACTCTCGGTGCACTTCAATTCATCGACATGTCTGGTATGCAGTTTTATCTAGCTTTTGCTTCGCCTAAATCTACTGACCTACATCTTTCTCGCTCCGCCTTCCTTCAACAAATGCAGACGCCGTCGCTTCGCTCAGCTCCCGCTTGTCAGAGCTCAACCCCGTCGACTCTGCCCCAGCAGCTTCCACTTCAGCAGATGGAACTGCTCCTGCTCCCACTGAGGCTCCTGCACCCGTCGTCGTCGCTGAGGGAGAGGCAGACGAAGCGCCTGCTGGTTTCCCAAAAGGTTCGTAACGAGTTTCAAGACGGCGTTGGAAGCTCTACAGGAAGCTGATTGGGATGTGTGTGACTTGGTACAGCTTCTGCTCTGCTCGAGAGCTTGTCGCATGAGGTGCAGGTGAGTTTCGAAGGCAGAGGGAGCGCGTGCGTCAGAAAGCCTAGGGAGCTGATTCTTGAGCTGTTGTGCTACAGGTCACCCTCGCCGACCAGCAGCAGGATCCCAACTCGCCTCTCTTCTCCGCCAAGTCGTTCGATGACCTCAATCTGTAGGCTTTTCGTTGAGCTCGCTGTTCAGCTCTCGAGCTGACTTCGTCTGGCCTGCTGCAGCCACCCTAACTTGCTCAAGGGAGTTTACAAAATGGGCTTCCAGAAGCCTTCCAAGATCCAAGAGCGCGCCCTTCCCCTTCTCCTCCAGAACCCGTCAGTTCCGCTCCCCTTTACCGTCGGCGCTCCCAGCTCACCTCCCCCTTCTTCGTCCTCTCTCAGCCCACGGAATATGATCGGACAGTCTCAGTCTGGAACCGGAAAGACGGCAGCTTTCGCTCTCACCATGCTCTCGCGCGTCGATATGGACCTCAAGCAGCCGCAGGTGCGCCTCGCCCTCGTCCCCGGCGAAGGTCTCGCTAACCTCCCGCTTCCTCACAGGCCATCTGCATTGCTCCTTCTCGCGAGCTTGCCCTTCAAATCATCTCGGTCGTCCAGCGGATGGGAGAGTACACCCCCGTGGAGTGCTTCCACGCCGGAAGGGACTCGGTCAAGAGGGGAATGCCCAAGCTCCAGCAGCAGATCGTCATTGGAACCCCTGGAACCATCATTGATGTGAGTGGGAGTTTGTGCAACGAGCTTAAAGAGCATCTCTAACTTCTCCCCGCTGCAGATGGTCGTCAAGTCGCGTGTGTTGGATCTCTCGGCGGTCAAGGTCTTCGTGCTCGACGAGGCCGACAACATGCTCGACTCGGGAACGATGGGAGAGCAGTCGATTCAGGTCAAGAAGTGAGCTTGCGCTTCAGCTCTTTTCAACGCTGGAGCCGAACTGACTCTGCCAACCCTGCAGCCTCATCATGAAGATCGCCAAGAACCCTCAGATTGTCCTCTTCTCGGCCACTTTCGCCGACTCTGTTCGCAACTTTGCTACTCGCTTCGCACCACAAGCCAACGAGATTAGGCTGAAGCAGGAGGAGCTGAGTCTGGACGCCATCAAGCAGTTCTTCATGGGTGAGTTGAGGGTCCTCGCCGAGCGCTGCGCAGAGTTCGAAAGCTGACCTCTCCTTTCCTCACTCAAATTCACAGACTGCCGGGACGAGGCCCACAAATACGAGGTCTTGGTGGAGCTCTACAATCTTCTCACCATCGGACAGAGCATCATCTTCGTCAAGGTGCGTCTGACCTCTCGCTTTCTTTCGCCTCGTCGCTGACCTCCGTCTCCTCTCGCAGCGCCGCGACACTTCGGACGAGATCGCTCGTCGGATGACTGCCGAGGGACACAAGGTCGTCGCTTTGCACGGCAAGCTCGAAACCGCCGAGCGTGACGCCGTCATGGAATCGTTCCGCGACGGCAAGACCAAGGTCCTCATCACCACCAACGTTATCGCTCGTGGAATCGACGTCATGCAGGTCAACATGGTCGTCAACTACGACCTTCCCCTCGACGCCAACAACAAGCCTGATCCCGAGACCTACCTGCATCGTATCGGTGAGATTCCTTGCTCGGCGCCGAAAGCTGCAAGTCAAAGCTGACCCCCGCTTTGCACAGGCCGGACGGGACGCTTCGGACGCCAAGGAGTATCGATCAACTTCGTACACGACAGGACTTCGTTCCAGGATATGGAGGCGATTCGCAAGGCGCTGGGCAAGCCCATCGTCCGAGTCGACACCGAGGACTTCGAGCAGATGGAGGCGGTGAGTTTGATTGCTTTAGCTAATGGAGAGCTTTCCGCTGACCGCCGTGCTACTCTACAGACCCTCAAGGCGGCGATGAAGGCGTAGAAGGGACCGATGCAGCTGTCATACAGAGTACTCCGCCGAGCTTCTCCCCCTGCCCGTCTGCGAAAGCCGAGCCGAGAAGCGACGAGCGCCGTATCGAGGAGAAACGGGCGTTTCAGCGAGCGTGTTGCATCTGTACTAGTCTGTGCTCACCTCTAGCGAACGGGAAGGCGAAGCTGAACGATTGAGGCGTTGAAAGGGACTCTGCTCCCTTTGTCTTTTGTTCGCGCGAGAAGGCGGGGAGGCGACGACTTTCGCGCTCTTCCTCTCCTTCGTCTCTTGGCTTGCTACATCATCTCGCAAATCGACAGATTCAACATGGGAATCGACATCTTCTCTCGACCAGAGCCTGCTTCACCCTTTGAGCCCCGACCAGCTCCCACCGTCAGCGACGCTGCCTCACCCGCCGCGAGCTCGTCCAGCACTGACAAGGCAGCAGATGGCGACAAGACTAGCACGTGAGCTCTTTCTGTAGCTCTAGTAACCTCCCACTGCTCGCTCACTCTTTCTATCACCTTCGCTACAGCCCCACCATCTCCCAACCGACGTCCTCGCGCCCGTACATCTCCTACCCTCTCGGCTCGTTCGAGTCGACACCTCACAACGTCGCCTGCATCTCGTTCCTCCTCGGAGCGCTCTGGTTCCTCGGCCTTTCGCTCTTCTTCAACCTTGTCTTCCGCTCCGAGAAGTGGCTGCTATGGAGCCCGAATGCCACGGGCGAGGAGCTCGGCGCTCAAGGCCTGAGGGAGGCGCTCAAGAGTCCCGTATTGGGAGTATATCTCGCTAGCTGGGCCATGTTCCATTTGCTCGAGTTTGTCGTCACTAGCATGTGGAATCCGGGCAAGCTTTCAGTTTCTTGTGAGTTTCTGCACCTCTCCTTTGCCTCTGCTACGACCGAGCACAGCTGACAATGTAGAGCTACAGCTTTCCTCCTCGATAACGGAAACGCCTACCACGTTGCTCACCTCGTCGGCATCCTGGAGCACGTCCTCGAGGACGCATACCTCCCGGCTCACTGGCGCAAGTACAAGCATATGGGTGGACTCATCATGCTCGGTAAGTGTTCTTGAGCATACTCACTAGCTCTGTAGCTAACCCTTGAATCGCTCAAACAGGCTGGGGCCTCCTCATCGGCGGTCAGATCCTCCGCTCCTTCGCCATGATCACTGCTAGCAGCAACTTTTCGCACATGTGAGCTCAGTGCAGGCGTCCTTACCAGTTCAGAAGCTCGTGTTGACCCACTCTCATCCACAGTGTCGCCTTCAGCAAGCTCCCTAGCCATCAACTCGTCAAGACCGGCATCTACGCCTGGTCTCGACACCCTTCTTACGCCGGATTCGTGTGGTGGGCTCTCGGTACCCAGGTGAGTCGTTTGGGCAGTGAAAGGAGCTTCAACGCTGACCCTCTCACTGCCTCAGATCATGCTGGTAAACCCCATTGGCACGATCGCCTTCTCGGCGGTCCTCTACTACTTCTTCTCTAACCGCATCCGAGGTGAGTTGAGCGATCTGGAGACTACTTCTAACGTCTCTGAAAGGACTGCAAGCTGTCAAACCCCATGCTGACCCTCTGCCTTCCCTCAATCTTCCTACAGTCGAGGAGAAGCTCTTGGTCAAGTTCTTCGGCGATGATTACATCGAGTACCGCAAGAAGGTGCCCACTCGCATCTTGTTCATTCGTTAAATATTAGAGTTTAGGTCTGTAGGACACTTTGCAAAGATACCCTCTCGTCGTCTTCTCGAAGCGAGGCGCTCGGCGAAGGCTCAACGAGAGCTCGGCGAACGGCTTCCTTGGCTTGCTACCGCGAGATTGAATCCCTTGCTACAGATGGTACTTCCCAGCGCTACTACACAGCACTCGCATCAGTTCCGGCCTTGCAAGGTCTAGTCGAATGGCGCCTTTTCGATTGCTTCAACGACTCGACCACCAGGCGCCAGAGCGCGATCCCCCTTCTTGCTCCCGCTTCACACGTCCGTCTAAAACGAGCGATGGTGTCAGCTCAAGTCAAGTGTGGAGGACTATCGCTGCTGCTAATAGCCGTCACTCTGACGCTGCTGTGAGTTGCTACGCTCCCTCTCGCGCGGATCCGTAGCCTTGGGACAGAAGCGAACGGGAGCAGCGGAGCACTGACCCTCTGTCCTTGCTGCAGCTCGTTCACGGCGACGGATTCGGATTCAGCTGCACTGAGCTGGGCTTCTCTCACTCCCCCGTTTGCTCGTTCCGTGCAAGCCGTCCTCCGTGAAGAAGGTGCGCTTTAGCTCCTAGAGGACGCGCCGAGCTAACACACGTCTGCACCGTTGCAGAAGCACCAAAGTGCGGTATCGACGACCGGATAATAACAGAGTACGGTGAGACGAACCTACGGCTGTCCAAGAGGCATGAGGGATCTCGCTACAGGCTCGGCAAGGTGCTCGACAAGGCGAGGCGAGGGGAGAAGATTAGGGTGGCTGTGCTGGGAGGGTCAGTCAGTACAGGACATGGTCACGCCAACGGCAAGAACTACCAGGTGAGTCTTCCCTTCTCGCCGACCTCTGATTCCCCCTCATCCGCCATCGCCGAGAGGGAAGCGTCGTGATGGCCGAGGAGAGGGAGGACGGACTTCGCAAGAACTATCACTAATATTTCTCATATCATAGTACGGCGCCGTGCCCAACCCTTGGTGGACATTCGTGCGGACCTACTTCAACGAGACGTTCGGCGGAGTTGAGAACGTCGAGTTTGTCGACGGAGCGCGTCCTGCAGTCGACTCGAACTACTTCTACTGGTGCTATACCGCTCACATGTGAGCTGCACCTTCTCTTCTCGACTTCTCAGCGCTGACACTTGCCCAACAGCGGCACCGACATCGACCTCGTCTTCCTCGAATCGGCCGTCAACGACGTTTACTCCCAGCAGTCGTTGAGTGACGCCGAGGATCTGCTCCGATCGATTCTACAGCTGCCGACAGAACCTGCTGTAAGTTCCTACTTCATCGACAGCAGCTGCGACCTCTCGTCTTCTCGGCTGCGAAAGGCGTGCGAAAGCTGACGGCTCTTCCCCTCGCTCGCAGGTCATCTACGTCGATGCCTTCGCTTTGAGGACTCAAAGCGGCCGAGATGGGATGCTCAACGGCGGAGATGGCCATGCTCCTCTTGCCGCCTTCTACGACGTCCCTCAGCTTTCGCTCCGAGGCCCGCTCATTCCCAGCCTACTTCGCAACAAGTCGCTCGCCGAACCCTACTTCCAAGGTGAGTGACTCTATCCGCCACACCCCTCGACAGCTCGACTGTTCAATCGAGGAGCTCGCTACATCTCGACAGCCCGCTGACCCTCCCTCGTCGTTCCTTTAGGCGACGTTCGACACATTGCGGCACCGCTGCATCGCTACCTCGGTGATATGGTAGTCGCCTTTCTCCAGGAGACCGCCTGCTCGGTACCTTCCATCGTCGAGACTACCAGCGCCGTCGCCGCCATCGACTCGGCCGTCTCCAACTCGACCTCTTCCAACTCGACCAGCAGCAGCTCGTCGACGAGCGTCTGGCTAGAGCGGACGGAAGATTGGGTCGGAAAGGTACCGAGGGTGAGCTGAGACCTCTCTTGCGCTGAAGGTCCGAAATCGCCCTCGAGCTTCTTCGCTAACCGCTCTCCCTCTCCCTCCTCGTCTCGCTCTCGACTTTGATCTCGCTCTCTCGTCTCCCCATCTCCCTACTCAACAACCAACAGCTCAAGATCACCGATTCCTGGGACTCGCCTCTCTCCTACCCCTCCTCGCCGCCAATCTGTCACCTCGCCGGCCGCGATCTTCAACCCTCCACGCCGTCACGAGGATGGAAGCTCTGGGATTGGAAGGACGAGAAGTTTTACTGGCAGGTCAAGACTCCCTCATCCGAGGCGACGTTTGATATTGAGGTGCGGAAGGGAGGAGAAGGAATCATTGCCATCTCCTACCTGCGGAGCAAGGCGTACGAGCTCGGGAGGGTGGTGTGCAGCGTTGGAGATCAAAGGACGAGCGTCGACGGTCATTGGGAGAGGAGCGTTTCGGTCGCGCAGTGAGTCGCTCTCTCTTTCCGCCTTCGCCGAACTCGACCTGACCTTCCTCGAACAGAACCGCCATCATCGCCACTGGTCTTCCTCCCGGCACGCACCAGCTTCTCTGCACTACACCAAATCGGCCACCAAAGGGAAGGAACGTGTTTAGATTGATCGGAGTGTTGTCGAGATAGAGAGGAGAGGGGGGACGACCATTAGAGACACTCTTCTCGGCGGCTGGTTCGCTCGAGCTTCGTTGTATACCGTTTGTGACCGCAGTGCTATACCACACACGTTTTTAGTCTCGCCGTACCTCTCAAGAGTCTCGTTCCGAAAGCCTCGCTCGGAGAGTTCTCGTTCGGAGAAGTGAAGCGCTTGAAGCGGACGAAGTGCTCGTCTTGCAGCTCGCACTGGCTATCGAGGTGTACTCTGCTCTGCAAATGCGGTTCGATTCGATTCATTCATCAACAACATCCTATCCCACCCGTCGCTTCCTCCTCTCGGCGTCGATGTCCTGTTCACCCTCCGGCCTTACGATCGCCGAGCTCAGTCGACGTTCAAGTCGTCCACCTCTCCAAAGCGGCCGAAAAAGGTGAGAAAGAGCTGTTGGAGGTAGGCCATGTCCTTGGTTCCGGCGGTCTCGCGGATGCTGGTAGTGTGGATAACGGGAAGAGGGAGGAAGCGAGATGAGCGACTTGACTCGCTCGGGACGGGTACAAAGAGTAAGATGGCAGGACGAAGGCTCACCTGTGCATGGAAAGCTGAGGACATCCAATGTCGACCGTACGAAGACCGATTTTGGAGACGAGAGGACCGACTGAGAGGGGAAGAGCGAGGTCAGCGTCTCCTTCCTCTCGGCTTCAAGACGTCCGAGAATCACTCACTGGTCGATCCACAAGCCATGTCGTTGCGGACCTCGTACTCCTGAAGCGGTACAGAAGCCAGTGCAGCGATCCTCCTCAAAGCGAAAGTCGTTTGAGCGGTCGAAGCGTAGCGCTGCTTGGCGTTGGCTGCGAAAGACGTCTCGTTAGCTTTTCAGCGACTGATATTGTACGGCACAGATCGGGTCTACTCTTAATAGCTGGGCCTGAGTTGACAAGAGGACGATGCATTTCCTCGTGCTTCTCTGGGAACGAGGGATGAAGCGAATGGCCCATGTCGGTGCTGAGAAAGGGTCGGCGAAGGCGTGTGGAGACGATGGGGAGGCGACGGCGATGTAAGAGGGAGGGACCAAGAAAAGAAGATGTCAGTGAAAGGCGCGAGAGATCTCAGCTGGCGACAACTCACCTTAACAGGAAGCTCTTGGCCAAAGTACGCTGATACGCCTCGGTCGCCGACTCTTCCTCCGTCTTGAGCGCCACCGCCACGCGCTCGAGCACACTCTCGATAAAGTTGCTCTCTGCTCCGTACGCACTCACGCTTCCCACCTCCTCGTTATCCCACAGCGCAATCATGGCAACTCGTCCATCGTGTCCCCAATCCTCCTTCTCAACCGAAGCGGCGAGAGCAGACACAGCGGCGTAGGACGAGAAGAGGTTATCGATACGAGGGGAGAAGATGAACTCAGAGAGAGCGCCACCGATGGTGGAAGGTTGGACGTCGAAGAGGGAGAGCTCAAAATCGTGGATTTGAGTAGGGGAGATGGTCTCGCCGAGGGATTCGGTGAGGGCTTGCGAGATGGTGTGCATGAGGATGGCTGTCGAGAGTGAAGAGGGAGGTGGGGGTCAATCTTTGTCATTTGAAGCTGAGAGATGAGCGTTGAAGATCGCCAGCCGAGCACCGACCCCACCGCTCGACCTTCCTCCATCTCCGCGAGCCCGCGAACAGGCAGCAAGGAGCTGAACTCACGGTGGTGGTGCGAAGTGATGGCCAGAGGATCAGCAAAGTCGACCTCAACGTTACTCTTGTTCTCCTCGGCGAACGCCTTGTTCAACTCCTTGCTGGCGAGGGCGAGGATGGGAACCTGCTGCGTCTCGGGGTTGTACGCCAGCTTCTCGTTCTGCGTGCGGTCGAGATGGATGGCGATGGTGGGCATGCGGAGGATGGGCTGACGGTGGAGGAGGAGATGCGAGGAGTACTCTGAGCCGGAGGCGGACTTGAGACCGCTGAGGGTCACTCGGCCGGCGATACCGAGGTCACGATCCAGCCAGGTCGCCCAGATACCTCCACCGCTGTAGTAATAAGAGAATGAAGTCAGTTTCCGAGTGAGGAGACGAGCGAGAGCCGCACGGACTAGGTCTCAACGCCGACCTCAGCAAAGCCGCCCTTCTCACGACGAGATACAGGCTTGATGATGAAGCGAGGCGAGTCGGTGTGACATCTGTAGAATATCTAGATGTCAGTGAAACGCCTAGTGCTCTACACGCGCAGGAAGAGCAGAGCTCACCCCACAATGCTGAATCCGAGTCCCTCCT
The DNA here is from genome assembly GCA_019775505.1 of Leucosporidium yakuticum. NCBI lineage: Eukaryota > Fungi > Basidiomycota > Microbotryomycetes > Leucosporidiales > Leucosporidiaceae > Leucosporidium > Leucosporidium yakuticum. Next base: position 214,150 of record JACWFO010000038.1, read on the forward strand.
TCTCGACCTTGAGCGGCACGGTGAAGGCGATGATGGAGCTCTGATTCCTCGTAACGTAGTACTTTCCACCAGCGACCAACTTGCCAGCCCAAGAGTCTCGCTCGGTCAATCGTTTGAAGCCGACGGACTCGAGGCCTGTTCGACGAGCACGCGGTTTGTCAGCGCAGGCTCTTGTGTAGCTTGGAGAGCGCCTAGAGCAGAGCAGCAGAGCGTCTGTCGAGATACAGAGCTGTCCTTTCGACTCACGAGCTACAGATTGAGCGACGGCATGGAAAGGAGTAGGCGAATCGTTGACGAAGGAGACGAATCCTTTGGCTGGACCGAGGTTGTCGACGCTCTGAAGGGACGAAGCTGTAGTAGAGTACAGTCTGCTAAGAGACCGACGCACCATCATCAAGTTCAAGCCGAAGGCTGTGGAGCGGAGCCAAGCTGCGCCCTTGAGCGCCTCCGGCGCCTTGAACTTGGGCGCTGGGCGCGCGCGAACGTCTCTTTCCCTTCGTCTTCTCTCTGCTTGGGTTTCCGCCGAGGGATGGCTGAGCGACAAGAGTCCGGTACAGAAGGGGAACCGCCTACGCCTACTACGGCCACTTCCCTCTTCCCTCAATCGCCGACAGAGGCTCAGTCACGCTCGTCTGCGTTGTCGCTTGGTCCGCTTTACGACCAATACCTCGCTTCACCTTCACCGTCCACTACATCATTCCCTCGGCACCTAAGAGACGACTCGACGGGCGACATCGCCATCACTACCGCTCGCCGTCGCAACTCGTCGCCTACTCCCTTCCTCGACACCGCAACCGCAGCGATACCTCTGCCGCAAGATGGCCAGGCTGCGAGACTGCACCGTAGAAGATCAAGATCCAGCTCAGGTGGACACGAGCCGGAGAGCGCCAGCTGGGCAGCAGGAGCGGAGATGGAACCCCCGTCGCTGGGCTCGAGCGAGTACGAGGCGCGCCGACGAGCTAGGCAAGGTTGGGGAGGACACGCTTCCCCGGTATCACCGACGAGAGGTTCAGAAGGAGTAGATGTAGGATGGGGAGGGGATAGGAGACGCTCCCAGTCGGCCGAAGTGGTCATTCGGCCTCTACCAGCGACCCCTCCTCCTCGGTCGGTGAGGGAGGAAACGAGGGCAGGAGTCACCTTCGACGCACCACCTTCAGATCCACTACAATCAAACGCCATTCCCTCGGGCTCCAATTCCCGCCGCTCCCAGCAGAACATCTTCGACCCTCACTACTCGCTCTCCTCTCGGCCGAACGCTCCCCCCGCCTTTTCCCTCTCCCGCGTCGACTCTCGCCCCTACTCCATCGCCTCAGATACCACTAACCGCGACACTACGTACTCCTCTGACTCGGACGAGGATCGCCAATTCGCTTCACGATCAGCCGCCTTCGCCGACGATCCGGAGGAGTTTGAAGCTCGTTCGCCATTGCAACCTTCCACCTCGACTCCACCCACCAAACACGCGCCATACCTCCAGCGACGAGCTACCTTCCTCTCCTCTCCTACTCCCTCGCCTCGGCTGAGCCCGAATCCTGCTGCCGACGGAGGCAACTCCTCGACCTCGCCGACACGCGAGCGCCGAGCCTCCTCCAACGCCTACCCCAAGGGTGCAGCCCTCGGTCGACGCTCTACTCTCACCGTCGCAGCTCGGGGTATTCGTCGGATGAGCTTGCGAGTCGTCAACGTTACCGGCGTCGCTCCCGAGGTCCTCACCGAAGAGGCGGATGGCGGTCAGCCTTCGGCGAGGAAGCATCCGCATGCAAGGATGAGTAATCAGGATGATGGAGAGGAGGGTGTGAGGGAAGATGAGGAGCAGGATGAGGGGATGGACGACGATGCGATTCAAGCCGAGTATGAGCGAGCGTATCGGACTCTGAGGGGCAGAACACTGGGGATCTTTGGGCCCGAGAACAGGATACGCATAGCGTGTGCTAAGCTGTTGACGTGGCAGTGAGTACTCTCTCGTTTGCTCTCGCTGAAATGGACGCTGAGCTGACTCGCCTCTCCCCTTCCAGCGGCACCGAACCTCTCATTCTGGTCCTCATCCTCCTTTCCGTCGTCGTATTCACCATCCAATCCGCACCCTCCGTCTACACCCATCCTCGACCGACCCAGGGTTACTTCCACACCTGGGAGGACTACACCCTCTTCGGCATCTTCATCGCCTTCACCGTCGAAATCGTCGCTCGTATCATCGTCACCGGCCTCTACTACAACCCACCTCTCCCCGCTAGCCCTCAAGGTAGCGGTAATTCGACTCCAAGAGATCGCCGACCGAGCAGCGCCGGAGTACTCGGCACTCGATTCAGCCCCGTTCCCCCATCTCAACCGCAACAAAGCTCGCTTCCCTCCTCCATCTCGCTCGACTCAATCTCTCAACAGATCCGCTCCAAGCTCCCCGGCGGCTCACCCTCCAAGACCGCCAGCTACCCTCCTCTACCTTCCTCCCGCACCCCGAACAACCTCTCCACCACCTCCCTCATGCAGCCTCCTTCCAGCGGCGCACTGAGAGTAGGGCTCGGTCTCGGTCTCGCTCCAGCTACCGCCGCTGCCAACGCCATCGCCGGAGGATCAACGACCGCTCTTCTCCCTACCCCTACTTCCACCTTCAACAAGTCCTCCACGCCCTTCGTCTCGTCAATCAGGAAGCAGCGCCAAACCTACCAACAGGCCTTCCTGAGGCACTCTTGGAATCGCATCGACCTCGTCGCGGTGCTGAGCTTTTGGATCTCGTTTGTGCTCGCCGTCTGCGGCGTCGAAGGAAGCGAGGGTGGAGGAGGTGGGAATTGGTGGATCTTTAGGGGCTTGAGCACGATTAGGAGTATGAGGTTGCTCGCCGTGACGACTGGAACGAGCGTGAGTCGATGTTTCCCTCCTTCCCGTCTCAAGGTCGGATGCTGACCCTTCGGCTCTGCAGACCATCCTCCAATCTCTCAAACGCGCATCGCCTCAACTCGTCAATGTCGCTCTCTTCGTCGCCTTTGCCATGGCCATGTTCAGGTGAGTTGAGAATGAGATTGAGAGATTTCCCGCATTCGTCGCTCGGCGCTGATCGCTGACCTTGCGCCGCGCTCCTCGCAGTATTATCGGCGTTCAAGCTTTCCAAGGATCCTACCGCCGCACCTGCATGTGGATCGGTGCGTTTCAAACCCTCTCTGTTCCTCTTCGACACACTGCTAACCCTCCTCTCAACCAGACCCGACCGGCGCCCTCGACAATGTCACCTTTTCGCAGCAATGCGGCGGTTATACGCTCGCCAACGGCACCGACATGGGCTACATCCTCTCCGACACGGGTTTATCAACCGACGAGGCGGCCAAGGGCTTCTTGTGCCCTGCACCGAGCATTTGCATCGTGAGTGGAGCTCCCTCGTCGTCGCCGAGCTTCAAGAACGAGCTGACTCGCTCTTCTTCCGAGCGCAGGAGACTCAAAATCCTGACAATGGAGCGATGAGCTTCGACAACATCTTTGCCGCACTCTTTCAGGTCGTCATCGTCGCCTCGGGTGAGCCTTTCGCGACGAGGTGGAAACGAACGCCGAATGCTGACTCCAACGATTGATTAGCCAACACTTGGACGGGCGTTATGTACAACATGATGGACGCCGACTTTTTCGTCTCGTGCTTGTTCTTCATCGTCGGCCTGATTATCCTCAACTACGTGAGCGGCTCCTCCTGCTCTCGAACTCGTCGCTGTTCCGTGCGCTGACCTCGCTCAAATCGCCCAGTGGCTCATCAACATGTTCGTCGCCGTCATCACGAGCACTTTCGGAGACATCATGGACGAGACGAAGCACTCGGCTTTCTCCTCTACCACGTCCGTCGACTCGCTCGCCCTCCACCGTCTCCGCTCGCCGCTGACGTCTCCTTCCGCCCACAGCGTCCATCCGTCGATCGAAGCTCTCAACGACGCTTTGTACGCTCCGCCGCGAGGCCTCAGCCGAACCACCTCCTTCGTCCGCCGAGCCTACGAAGCGACTCAACTCGTTTGGGTCGCGCTCGCTCTCGTCTCGATCGCGCTGCAGGCTTCCAAGCAGTACGACATGCCTCAACAGAAAATCGATACGCTTGACACCGTCGAGCTGTACCTCACCATCGCGTTCGACGTCGAGATCGTCATTCGAGCTTTCGCAGCATTGCCGTGAGTCCTTCCCCTTCATGCTCCGCCGACCTAATCGAGAGATGGCGAGCTCATCACTCGTGCTTATACTACAGTGACTGGCGCCCAATGTTCCGAGAGAGCCGCAACATCGCCGACCTCGGCCTCTGCATCACCACCACGCTCATCCAGATCCCCGTCATTCACAACTCGGACGCCTATCCCTGGTTCACCATCTTCCAGATTGCGAGGTTCTACCGCGTCGTCATCGCCATTCCACGCATGAAGAGGTTGCTGGTAAGTCGACGCTCGGCGATCGCGAGCGACGTGCGGAGCTGACATGTCTGCCGTTCAGGTTCAAATCATGGGCACCATCACCGGTCTACTGAACATGATCTTGTTCTTGCTCGCCATGACCTTCTTTGCCTCCCTCATCGTCCGTTTTGCTCGTTCTTTGCTCATCGCCGAGCTCGAGCTGACCCTACTTCATCTCCCACAGGCCGTCCAGCTCTTCCGCGGCGTACCAGATCCTGAGGGGTCCGATACGACGTCGATGACCTTCTTCCAGATCTACAACTCGTTTTTGTCCGTCTATCAGGTTCGTCTTTCCTCGTCAACTTTCTCGATGAGGGGAGAGCTCACTCCTTCCCATCGACAGATCCTCTCGTCGGAAAACTGGACGGACGTCGTCAACAACGTGTTAGAGTCGGAGACTGGTCAAGTGCAGATCGTGATCGCTGCTGGTTTCCTCGCCGGCTGGCTCCTCTTCGGTTACTGTGCGTCGCTGCCTCACCTTCGTCGTCCGCTCGCTCGCTGACCTTCTCTGCCCGTCCCTAGTCATCCTCATCAACCTCTTCGTTGCCGTTATCAACGAGTCCTTCGCCGTTGCCGAAGAGCTCAAGCGAAAGCACCAGCTCGAAGCCTTCCAAAACCGAACCGAACCTCAAACCATCGCCATCTCGTGGTTCCGAGGCAAGATCAATCCCTACAACTACTCCAGGACGAAGGCGAAAACGGCCGATGGCAGCGTCAGTCCCTCGGTTTTAGTCACCCCGAAGAAGAAGGTTGTCGTCAGCGACTATTTGACGTACCCGCCGAAGGAGCCCAAGGTGAGTGCTCCCGCGAAGACGACGCGCCCGCTCGAGCGAGTGCTGACCTCGTCTTCTTTCACAGTCGGAGTCGCCGTCGAACTCGTCTTTCCTAGCCAAGGCGCGCAAGGCTTTCCGACTGAGGGCGGGGCACGAGAGCCTCGCGATGGACGACCTCGCTTCGCCAACGGACGGGCAAGAGAACGCGTACCAGGGGTGAGCCGTCTTGCTCCTGTATGCTCTTCTCGCGCTCACTCTTTCCATCGACAGCAACCTCTTCCCCGCGAGCCCGAGTGCCGCTCGAGAGCTCGAGCAAGCGGAACGGGAGGCCAACGAACGCCGAGCTCAACTCGCCGACTTCATCGCCGCCCATCCTAGCTACGATCGCTCGCTCTGGATCTTCAGCCAGCAGAACCCGATCCGCCAATTCTGCCAGAAGTTCGTCGACCCGGCGTACGGAGAGGAGCGCCTCATGGGTCGACCTGCGATCAAGAGCTACAAACTCGCCTTCCAAATCCTCGTCCTGCTCGCCATCATTGGGTCCATCGTCATCGCCGCCATCGCCACGCCGCTGTATCGTCTCAACTACTTCCTCGATCACGGCGCCATCGTCTTCACTTGGTACACCGTCGTCGAGTCGGCTCTCGGTTTGATCTTCGTGCTCGAGTTCGCCATCAAGGTCATCGCCGATGGCTTCGTCTTCTCGCCCAATGCCTACCTTCTATCCATCTGGAACACCCTCGACTTCTTCATCCTCCTCACCCTCATCGTCAACGTCGTGACCGCCCTCGTCGATGGCACCGGTATCAACCGCTTCACCCGAGCGCTCAAGGCGTTCCGAGCCTTGCGCTTAATAAACCTTTGGCCGACCATGCAAACGACCTTCTACAACGTGAGCTTTTTCTACCTCCCTTTCTTTACCTTCTTACGCCAATCTGACCTCTTCGCCGCAGGTTCTCATCGTCGGAGCCGAGCAGATCCTCGACGCTTCGGTCCTCGCCATCCTCTACATCATTCCCTTCGCAGTATGGGGTCAGAACATCTTCGCTGGCCTCCTCTACTTCTGCAACGACTCGTCGGTCAGCAACATGGCGGAATGCGCGGGCGAGTTCGTCTCGGAGGCCGTCTCGGACTGGTCCTTCGTCCAACCTCGTGTGTGGGCCAACCCCGCGACTTGGTCGTTCGACTCGTTTAAGGATTCGCTACTCATCTTGTTCGAGATCATCTCGCTCGAGGGATGGATCGACGTGATGGAGTCGGTGATGCAGATCTCGGGGAGGAACGAGCAGCCTCAAGAGTACGCTTCGCAGTGGAACGCTTTGTTCTTCGTCGGCTACAACCTACTCGGGGCCGTCTTCATGCACGTCGGTTCCTCTTCCCCCCGCTCCTTCAGCACGCTGACCGCCGCCTTCCCACAGCCTCACCCTCTTCATTTCCGTCATCATCGCCAACTTCACTCGTCGCTCGGGCATGTCCCTTCTCACGACGGAGCAGCGCCAGTGGATCGACCTACGGCGACTCATTACTCGCCAGCGACCCGCCAAGCGACCGAAGCGCCGACCGACTTCGAGTGAGCGCGATTCCGAGTTGCGAGCTTCGAGCTTCAAGCTTCGACCGCTGACACTTTCGTTCTCCCAGCTTTCCGAGCCTGGTGCTTCGATCGAGCGGTACAGAAGCACGGCTGGTGGTCGAAAGCGATGACGGCGCTTTACTGCCTACACATTGTGATCCTCATGACCCAGGCCGACACCAATCCTGCTTGGGCCGACACCGTTCGCAGTGAGCTCATCTTCTACTATACGAGTCTCTCGAAAGCCCCGAGAACTAACGCGCGCTCCCCGACAGACTTCATCTTCCTCTTCTTCACGCTCCTCTACCTCCTCGACATTCTCGTGCGCTCGGTCGGTCTCGGCTGGACGAGTTACAGCCAGAACGGATGGAACCTCTACGATGTCTTTGTCGTCGTCGGAACTTTCGCCACGACCATTCCCATCCTGCTGGGAACGAAGAACCAGGCGGCGGTTCAGCTCCAGAAGCTCTTCCTCGTGTCGATCGCCTTCAAGCTCGTGCAGAAGAACAACCAGCTCAACCAGCTTTTCAAGACGGCGGCGTGAGTTCCTCCTTCTTCGTGAAATCGCAGAGAAGACGAGCTGACCCTCCTTTTCTTGACCTCCAGCGCGAGTCTTCCAGGTGAGTCGAGCGCCGAGTTTCCATCGGGCGCATCGCTAACCTTCGCTCGCAGCCATCATGAACATCTTCGCTCTATGGCTCGTGCTCTTCCTCGCCTACGCCATCTTCTACATGGAAGTCTTCGGTCTCACGCGCTGGGGTTCGGCCGCCTCCACCAACTCCAACTACTCGTCGTTCTTCAAGGCGCTCGTCCTTCTCGCACTGCAGAGTACTGGGTAAGCGCTCGCTTCGACTCTTCTTGAGTACTCCCTGCTGACTCGCTTCTCCCTGTTGCAGAGAGGGCTGGAACGAGGTGAGACCGACTTGATGAAGCTTTCGAAGAGGACACTGAAGCCTTTCTCTCGCCACAGTACATGCACAACTACACGGTCGAGTTCCCCGATTGCACCGAATCGGACAATTATCTCTTCTCGGACTGTGGAAGCGCCGGATGGGCTGTGAGTGCTTCCCTCGCGCTCCGGAAGCGACAGCTCGCTGACTTCGGCGCTCGCAGTTCTTCCTCTTCATCTCATGGAACGTCCTCAGCATGTACCTCATGGCCAACCTCATTCTCGGAGCGGTCATCGAGAACTTCTCCTACGTCTTCCAATCGTACGGCAGGGTCATCAACATCGACAGGGAGCAGATGCGGTCGTTCAAGAAGACTTGGGCCGAGTTCGACCAGCAGCGGACGGGCTACCTTCAGCGCAAGGACATCGTCAAGTTCTTCGGGGCGAGTCTTGTCCACCTTCAAGTCGTCGGAGAGCTGCAGCTGACCCATCGACTCCAACAGCGACTCTCGGGCATCTTCGAAGTCAAGATCTTCCGCGACGAGTGGTCCATCCCATCGCTGCAGCGGGCGGCCAAGTCGGACATCCCTCTCTACTCGGCTCTTTCGCTCGACACGGACACCAAGGACCCTTTCGACGACCAGCAGCAAGAGTTCAAGGCTCGTGGAGAGGAGGCGGTCGATCTCTTCAAGCTCGCTCGCGCCCTCAACGCCATCGACCCCTCCGAGATTCGCGAGCGGAAGCGTCTCTACAATCATCTATACCACGAGACGATGATTGAGGCAGAGTCGAACACTCGAGGCATCTCTTTCTCGAGCATGCTCGTTCTCCTCGCGCATTACAAGCTCATCGACGATGAGAAGGCGCTTCGGTGAGCTCGAGCCTCTTCTTCCCCTCGCCGACTTTCGCTGATCTCTCCTTGCCGACAGTATCGACGAGCTCATCGAACGTCGCGATAGGATGAAGAGGGTGGCAGCTCGCGTCAACAGCGACAGCGTCCGCAACCGGCTCAAGACGTTCATCCTTCGGCGCCGATTCCTCACTCGCCACCAAGAGCCTCGGCAATCGACAATGGGAGTCCCCGAGATCAACGTCGTTGACGAGTCGGAGGAGGAGGAAGAGGAGGTCGAGCAAGAACGACCTCGGCGCACAAGGCCCTCACTCTCGCTCGACACCAGCTTCGGCAGCTCATCCCCTCCCACCGACTCAATTCTTGGCAGCCCCAGACGCCGCGGGTCGACCCTCTCACCTCGTATGGAAGAAGATTCGGCTCCTCCTTCTCCTACCTTGGCCATTGGCGCCAATTCGCCTGGAATGCTCGGTGGAGGAAGCCGGCGTCGGCACTCGGGAGAGGGAGGCAGGGAATGAGGGGCAATGAGAGCTTGAGAAGGACACGGACGTAGCATCAGTTTTAGTTCCCTTTGTTTCGGCCATTGCGCCTGTTGTAGTCTTTTCTTCGCAATCTAGCTCTTGGACACTCCCTCGCTCGGCTTTCGAGAGGATGCGAACGGGCTCTCAACGATCTCAACCCGAGGTCGGTCGCGAAGAGCGATGACGGGTTGCACTAGCTACATCGACCTAAGCTTTGCGCGAGCGGTGAGCCGACGAGCATGTCAGACTGAGAGAAAGACTCGCTCGGCGATGAAGCTTCGGCGAAGCTCCCTCTGCGCGACGAGACGAGGGGTCAGCAGGCGGGCGCGGGATCTGAAGCCGAGAAAGAGACTCACCAGCAGCACGACGAGATGACCAAGTGCCGGATCCAACGCGAGGACCCGTGGCGGGAGGAGCGCCGGGAGCGCCAGCGGTGGCTCCGGGGGCGACCTCTCCAGCAGCCTCGGCGGCCTTGCGAGCAGCCTACCTCTCGCGCCATGAAGGCTGAGCTCCTCCAGCAGCGGCGATAACGGGGGGACCGTTGGGGCGAGCCTCGGCGGCAGGGGGAGAAGGAGCGGGCGAAGAGGCAGAGACAATTGGATGAGCTCTGTAGGCAAGTCCAGTAGTCTGAAGCTGGTTATCGGTGCTGGTGAGCTCTCCCTTGACGACATGGCGTTGGGTTCGCGCGCGGGAGAGACGAGATGAGGAAGCAGAGCAGGCATTCGGCGTTTCGCTCTTCGCAGGTCGAGCCGAGGAGGTGAGAATGTGTAATGTGTGTGTTTTTGGCTTCACATTGGCCCCATGCTGGAAGGAGATCCTCTTGCTAGAACTACACACTTCCCACCATCACTCCCACCCCTTCTCGCTTTTTGAGATCCGCCCGAGCTTGTTCGCACTGAGTTGGCTGGGGGAAGGCGAGAAAGGAGAGGGGGGACGGGAAGGTTATCGACCGTAAGGGGGGGGGGGGAGGGGGGACGGAGGAGAGTCGGCATTTTTCGTGTGGAGAGGGAGAAGGGGCTGCGAGAGGGAAATATGGAACGGAGGGAGGGGAGGGAGGGGTTCGGCGAGAGGTCGGCGACGGTTGGAAGGGGTTGGGAGAGGGTAGCCGCGACGTCGAGGATAGGAAGAGATGGAGAAGGTGTAAGGGAGAAGGGTGGGTCTCGATGGTTGAGATGTTGAGAGCTCAAACTCGACGCCTCAAAGCGAAGGGAACGCTTTAGAGGGAGGGGAAGGCCGAGCTGTCCGCAAGGTTAACGGCGGGGGCGGCAGCCTTGGGGGCGCGGGGAGCACCACGAGGAGCTCCTCCACGGGCTCCTCCACGGGCTCCACGTCCGCGTCCACGTCCTCCCTCGCGAGTGTTGCGCTCGGGCTTGTTCTCGCGAGCGGGGGGCTTGGAGAAGAACTCGGTCTCGATGAACTGCTTGCCGGCCTTCTCCTTCTTGGCGGCGGCCTTCTTCTCCTATTCGAGTGAAGAGAAACGAGTCAGCGATCCATTCTCGACCGAAATGAAGCCAACGCCGAAGCTCACCTTGGTAGCGAGCCACTGCTCGATCTCCTGCTCGCCCTTCTTGACGACGGGGACGGCAGCCCACTTGGCATCGTCGGCACCATCGTTGGCGACGCGAGCCTCGGGGAGGGAGATGTTGAGCTTCTTAGCGGCCTGGGCGGCGAGGTACTGCTCGTAGGTCTGAGTGTTGTCCTCCTCCTCCTCGACGCGGGGGGTGGAAGCGCCTTTGGCGGGGGTGGCAGCTCCATCGGCAGCCTCGGTCTTGGCATCCTTCTCGCCCTCGACCTCAGCCTCGAGCTCCTTCTTGCCGTCCTCGGCTCCCCATCCCTGGGCCTCAGCCTTGTCCGAGTCCCTGCGAAACGCGACGCGTTAGCTGCCTGCTATCCACCTGCAATCGAAAAGGAAAGGATCCTCGTCCGAGCTCCGAATGTAACGCACTTGTGGGCAGTCTGCGACTGGCGGTCGAAGGGGCGTCCTCCGCCGTTCTCGCGACGGGGGCGGTCACCTCCGAGGTAGGTACCTCCGTTGGAGCGGGGGTTGGCTCCACCGCGTCCACCACGTCCAGCACCGCGTCCACCGCGGGCTCCTCCACGGCCGCCGAACGACTTGGCTGGAGATGGGCGAAGCACGCGACCGGATTCGAAGGTAGGGTTGGAGGGGAGGGGGGAAAAAATGCCGAGTCGAGAGTCAGCGCTGTAGGGTCATTACGACGGCATGGTTTGATGCAATCTATCCCCATGCACCCTCTGCACCCTCCCGTGCTCTCCCTTAACCCTCCCATGAAGCGCTGGCGCTCGAGAGCGAAAAACTTGAAGGGGGTCGGCTGGTCGAGGGAGATGGGACTCACCACGGTCCTCCTTGCCCTCTCCAGCGGCGGGAACCTCAGCGTTCACCTCGACGTCCTGAGCAGCCTTCTTGGCGGGGCGAGCGCCAGGGATGGTGCGAGGAGCGGCCTTGGGGGCAGGGGCAGCGGCGGGGGTGGCCTTCTGCTGCTGGACCTTGGGCTGGTCGTCCTCGTCTGTAGGCGAGCAAGGAATGCGACGAAAGTTAGCTTCAATGTACTGCAGCAGTCCTACTTAGCTAGGACCCAGTAGAACGAGCGCCAGGCGAGCTAGAGTGCCGTGGAAACTCTCGTCGCCGTTTCGAAGTCTGTAGAGAAGCAGGACTGACCACCGAGGGCGGCGAAAGGGTTGGAGTGGAAAGCAGACATGTCTGCGAGGCTGAGTACGCCGAAAAGGGGGTGGTGTAGCTCTGTAGAAGAGTTAGGCGAAGTGAGGCGAGAGTAAGAGCCAGCCCAGGCTTCGAGAGTCGAATTCCCAAGTCTGACCAGTTCGGGGCCACCCCTCTCTCTCGCTTCTGCTACATCTTTCGCTTGCAAGCTTCAGCTCAAGATGACGTGAGTTCTGAGCCGTGCTTTGGTACATCAAACCCCGCTCATCCTCTCCTACAGTTCCCTCGACCCGAGCCATTTCCCGGCGTTCTCCAACTCGCGCCGTCATGGTCAAGCTGTTCACGAATCGGTCTCGGCGCTACACCCCGAAGCGCAAGCCCGGCATGCGGAAGAGAGCAGCTCAGAAGCAGATGCGCACGAAGCCGACGAGCCTACCCATCCTGCATGGAAGGGAGCTTGGGCTCGCCGTCAAGCAGCGAGGCAGGCAGCCAAGGAGGAGAAGCAGGAGGAAGTGAGGAAGGATGGCAAGATTCCTGTACCGCCTATTCCTGATCTTAGGTGCGCTCGTCTCTTGCTCATCTCGCTACAATCGCTGATCTCGACGCCGCATCGCAGGTTCGAGCAAGGCGTCCTCATGTCCATTCGACCTTTCATTCACCGTGCCGAACCGTCCGAGGTACCTGCCATCAGTGCCGCTGCAGCTGCCGAGGATGTAGAGCACCCTCACCACGACGAGAAGGTGCAGGCGGGGGAGAGGGGAGCGGTGGTCGGCACGGCGTTGACCGCCGAGGGAGCGGAGCACGGTCTACCAGAAGGAGAGAGCAGCGACATCTTCATGGGACCTTTGCGGATCGAGTGGGGTCAGCTGTCGTACGTGATTGTGAGGGATCAGGTTCGTTTCTTGTTCGCTCGTTCCCTCCGGTTCTGAGGCTGACCTTTCGCTTCACAGTTCATCTACCCTCTTCTCCAAGGTCTACTGTGGGGCGTCGGATCGCTTTGGCTCGGCTCGTTGTGGAGCTGGAATCGAGCTCGGTTGGCGGCCAAGTCGGGCGGTCGGCCAGCTCCTTCGGGTCCAGGATTGCTCGCCAGGCTGGGAATTAACGTTCGTTAAGCGTGTGAGTACTCTCGCTTCCTCGCCAGCGCCGCTGAGCCCTCTGCTAAACCCTCCCTCGTCTTGCAGAACCCCGCTCGCCCATCCCCCTCTCCTTCGCATCCCTATGCTCGTTGTTGATACCACGTCCCTGCATTGATACCCCTTTCACATCTCACGCACCGGCGAGCGTTCTTCGTCCCGCTCGTGGTCCTCCTGCGAACGATGCCTTCGGGACGGGCCTTTCGGTTCGGCGGGTTCGGCGGGTTTGGGGCTCGCCTCGCTGCTCTCCTCGATGGCGAAAAGACAGATACGAGCTCAGGTGTACTACAGAAGCGAGGGTTCTACGAGAGAGAGAGTCTAAATCTACGCTTTTTAGAGCGTGTAACGGAAGCCAGCAGCGACTTGCTCGTCCGTGGGAGCACCCCTCGCCGTGACCTTGTTCTTGTCTAGGTCGGCGTTCTTGCGCATGAGGTAGATCCTCGTGATGAGCGTGAAAACTACAGCGAGTGCTGAAGCCGCCAAGTTGACGGAGAAGGCGATGGTGAAGCTGAAGGCGGGAACGAAGGAGGTTAGAATCTTCGCCGAGCTGGGGGATGAAGCGCTGTCGAGCCCAAAACGCGCGGATCGAGTGGGTGGATGGCAGACTACTCACCGTGGAGCTCCTGTGTACAAGTAGCTGGTCCAGATGTTAGGAGTGTTCTGTTGTTGAAGAGAAGGAGAGAGGAAGAAGCGTCAGCTGAACGCCGAGGAGGGCCAAGAGAGCCTACAGACGGGCTGTAGCAGCGTGAAACGTACGCAAAGGGCATTGATGAATGCCATTGCTGCTGCTCGCTTGGGAGCGGGCTGAGTGATGGACTCTGTCATCCAACTGAGGATGACAATCGCCGCCGCGTAGTAGGAACTAGGCATCAGCATCATTGCCAAGTCTGTGTGGTCGAAAGTCAGCTCCAGAAGGTATATGAGAGGCTACTCGAGCTTACAGCGAGCGGGAAGGGCGAGAGTCGAGACGGCGATCACGTCTGTGGGCGCTTCAAGTCAGCTCGGCGCTTCGGTGAAGGCAGTCCTGACTCACTGGCAATCACCGCGACGACCATGGGACCCAGAATGTGCTGCCAGCGGTTTTGGCGCTTGTCGCTGCGAGCAACGGCGAGGTGAGCTTGATTCCGGAGTCGCCAGTCTCTCGGAAACCTGCGACCGAGCAAGCTGGCGTCGAGCGAGCCGGAAAAGGGGCAGATCTCACCTGTAGTGACCATTGATGACCATGGTGATGACGGTGAAGAGGTAAGGGGGTGCAGTAAGGACGTCTGGGAGGAGGGAGGAGCGCGTTAGCGAACGCCGGGCTTGCGCCTTTCGAGGGCCAAGCCGCCGTTTGGGGTATTGACTCACAGGTGAGCGTCCTGTCGTAGTTGAGAGAAGCGACAACAGTAGGGAAGAACTGAGTGACGGCGGCGGCGATGCTGAGGTGGGGTGGAACGGGGAAATTCAGCGACTACAACGAGAAGTAAGAGCGATCGCCGAGCACATCAACGGCCGACTCACTAGGTACTGTAGAGGATACCGATGAAGCACCAAGTCTTGGGATCCACCAGCGCCAGCGAAAACGCTTGGGACGCTGTCAGTTCATCCCTCTTGTCGGCGGCGCCCTGCTCGGTCTTGATGCGCCAAAGGAGCAGCTCGCGCTCTGTGTCCGACAGCATGGGGCAGGTGGCGGGGGAGGAAGGAAGGATGAAAGCAAATACAATCGCCAAACCGACGGTTACAGCGCCTTCGAGCTGTAAGAGGGTGAATCGGCGGTTAGCTCGGTGGTCTGAATTCGGCGCCTTTTGAATTGGCGGCGGCGGCGGGCGAGGACAAGAAAGCAGACTGACCAAGAACAGCCACCTCCAGCCTTGAATTCCATGTACACCGTCGAGCTTGAGGATGCCGATGGCGAGAAGGCCTGCGAAATGAGAGCAACGCCGAGGTGTCAGTGGGCTCAGCTGGCAGCAGCTCGGTCGAATCCTTCTCGGCGAATGGGCTTACCGCCGAAAGCATTGCCTAGCTGGGAGCCAGAGTAGAGTAGAGCAACTCGAGTGGCGAATGCCTTGCGAGTGTAGAGCAGCGAGAGATAGTAGAGGGCGCCGGGGACTGCGTGACCGGTAACGACGAGCGGTTAGCGAAAAGGTAACAATCAGCGGGCCTCGCCTTCCCACTTTCTCCCTCTTTCTCGTGAGCTATTACTAACAGCATCTCACTTACAGAAAGCAGCTTCAACTATGCCGAGGAAAAAGCGGGTGGCGACGAGACCGCCGAAGTCCTTGGTTGCGGCCGTGCAAGCGCTCACAACGCCCCAGGCGGCCATCGCTGCACAGATGTACACTCCCGGCCACTTGATCTTGGAAACGACTAGGTTGCTTGGTACTGGAGGAGGAGAAAGATCAGCTCCTGCTCGTTCAACGGTTCGGCGAAGGCTCGATCGCCTAAACCGTCGCAAATCGCTGGGAAAAGGTCGGACAGTCTTGTAGTACTCACCTTGACACAAGCAGTACCCTAGGAAGAGCAAACTGATGGCGGTTTGGTATTCTGTATCAGTCAGATTTAGGTCCTCCTCGATTCCAGCGAGTTTCGCCGCCGAAATGGACTGTCGGTCTGCGGGAGAGGGCGAAGGAGGTCAGCTGATGGTGTTGGTGACGAAATCTAGTGAGATGGGGATGTACCGAGGTAGTTGAAGCTGAGGGAGGAGCAGAGGGAGACGTGAGCAGAGGAGAAGAAGAGGAAGAGTTCGGCGTTAGCTCCTCAAGGCTTTGAACCTGCACTTGACGCCTCCGAGGTCGCAAAACAGCTGAAAAGGGATGGCTTACATGTAGATGATGATCATGGGTCCCATGATGAGGAGGTCGAGTACGCGGGTGACCTGCGAAAAGAACGTGGAGGTCAGCCCGAGCTCAGCTCAGTGTGAAGGGCGAGGGAGCATCGGCGACAGCGGTATAGAGTTAAAAACGACTACTCACCCTCTTGTCGGCCTTTGCAAACTCTTCGGGGGTCAATGGGGCGAGCAGAGGCGATAGCGCTGCCTTCTCAATCATCTCTTGATGTCCTGCATCCTTCTTTCCCATCGTCATCTGCCGCTCGACCTCGGTATCTTTGAGGTCCATGGTGTCGTGAGTGAGTTGATCAAGCGCGAACGAGTCGATGAAGCTCGACGAGAGAATGTGGGAGGAAGGAGAGAGCGAGGGTGGAGGACGGAGCTCCAAGGAGGCCCCCCTTCGGCGCCCCTTCCGCTTGCGCTCGCCGCGAGAGCGTGGAGGAGAATCCGTTGTCAAGCGTTCGCAGCCGTCTTGTTGGTGTGGGAGATGCCCTAAAATAACGAGCAGAAGGCCGGGGTATGACGCTAGCGAACGACCATCTTCCGGTCGCCGAGATGGGCTGCACGAGAGCTGGGCGCTGGGAGCAGGCTACAGCAGCGTGCAGGCTACTCAGGGGGTACTAGATTACTACATCTAGACCCCTATATCACTCGAACTCGCCTGCGAGCTCGTCGACACTTGCGAACAGGCGACGATTGCGGCAGGCGGTCGTGAGCGGCGCCTCCTCCGCCTCGAGCGCAAGCCATCAATCTCGGGCTGACGGCTCTCCCGGGGGTGCTTGCATGTCACGGAATGCCACAGAAGCATGTTGTTGAAGTCGAAGAGCGGAGGGCGAGACGCGAGCGCCTCAGCGAAACTCGGCGATGATCTCGGCGCTGTTCTGCTCTGCACGTTGACCTTCGTCTCTTTCGAGTCCTGCACGCTCTCAGGGTCACAAAAAGGCTCACAGTGGACTCTCTGTCTCTTGTGAGCCCTTCTCGCACCCTCAGAGCTGATGTAGACGCTCAACGGCCTTCAGCCTCCGCCGAGTCTCGCGGTAGTCGTTCCGAACACGACTTGCTTGCTCTCGAGGTCGCTCATAACTCGGATAGTCTGTACAAGGAAGTAAGATTTCATCGTTCATGAGGAGTTTGGAATCAAAGACACAAGGGGGCGCGGTAACGGTAACGGTAACAATATCAATCAGAGAAGCGCGAAAGGAAGGGGAATCATGATGAGGGGGTGGGTGGAATGCGATAGAGGATGACGAGGGTTGCTGGAATACACGTCTTCTAGTCCACGCGTAACGAGCAGCTGTTAATCGAGGACAAAGGTCAGCGAGACGTCGACGCCGAAGAAGGAGAAAGAACGAACCTCGCAAACTACTTGGAGCAGATCTTGGGCAGCTTGTAGTCCTCGCTTCGGACTCCTCCGCCCCAAGGAGTACTGCCGACGACGCTGGAGGTTGGGCCCAAGCCACGCTTGGTGAACGCCGACCAAATCTCGCAGACGTTGTCGCCCCCAGTAAGAGCTTGATCGGCCTGAGAGATAGAGAGGGTCAGCTCATGTCGACGGAACGAGAGAGGAGGGCGGCCGAGAAGAGACTCACAGCGAGAATAGCATCGCGAGCATCTTGGAAAGAGGGTCGGCACGGCTGTAGCTTCATCCCATCGAGGAAGAGTTGGATCATGAGGGTGTTGCCGTGCTTGGGAACCTTCTTCTTGTAGTTGGAGGAGTAGAAGTCGGCCATGGCGGCGCTGTCGTCGCTGGAAGGAGGGAAGAGCGAGGGGTTCCATCCATGCTTGGCGATCAAGTTGCGGTTGAGCTCGTGGATCATGTTGGCCCAAACCTCGCCGATGGCGTGGACTCCCCAGTAGCCGGGTTTGTCGAGGGTAGCGTAGGTGGTTGGGTTGACCGTCTGCCGGCGAGAGGGTCAGCGCCAGCTCGGCGAGTCCGAGATCCCCGACTTTTGACGCCGGGAACGGGAGATCGAGCGGAGGGGAGCGAAGAGAAAGACGAAGAGCAACGTACCATGTTGGTCGAGTATATGTAGTTGCGAATCCCGCCGACTCGACTGCTCGCCCACTCGCCCATCGAAAACTCGGTTTCGTTGCTGGCCTGAGTCCTGACGATGGTCGCGATGGCATCTCCGATGCCTTCCCCCATGCCCCCCGACTCACCCCATCCTAAACATCCAGCTGTGGTAATGTCGGAAAGGGCGGTACGAAGGCAGAAAGAGGTCAGTAGAGCGAAGCCGAGAAGTAAGCGGCGAGCGGCGACGACGAGGCTCACAGTTGGCGGGTCCACCGGTAAGACGGGTCGAAATACCATGAGCATACTCGTGGATGACTGCAAGGTACACGAGATTAGTTTCTGTAGCGAGGAAAGGAGCGCCGAATCGTCCAAAGCTCGGCGAAGGCGAGAAAGGCAAAAGCTTACCGATACCGGCCTCAAAGTCGCCATCGCGGTAAGGCTGCGATCCGGTCCAGTAGTACATGCGCATGCGAGGACGCGAGCCATCGGGAGGAGTAGCAAAGTTGGCCTGCAAAGGGGAAAGAATTAGCGAGGAGGTTCGTGAGCGAGCGAAGACGGCTCGAGGCTCACGTTGTTGGTCTGTAGAGAATGAAAAGATTAGCTACGGCTCGTTTTCGAAGTTGAGAGCGAAACCGAAACTCACTCCACTGCCATCCTGCGAGTTGGCTTGAACGGCGTCGCCTCCGAGACCTCCACGGCCAAAGTTGTACTCTTGGAAGTTTCCAGACTCCTCATCGAAGCCATCTATCAAGCGAAGAAGAATCAGCAGCTGCTCAAAGCTCAGCAAAAAGAGCGGAAAACTCACAGCGGTAGAAGAGATCGTGAATCTCGTTGTTGGTGTAGAAGAGCTGAGTGATGGAAGCGTTGATGTAGGTTGACGGCTCGAGGGGAGTACCGGCTTTGGGCCACCCAAGGGGGAAGTCAAAGGTGAGGTTAGCGCCTCCCGAAGGACGGTAGCCGTCCATCGAGTTGCCTCCCGAGGGGTTGTCCTGGGCGATGACGTTGTTGCCGCGAGTGTCGTAGTAGAGGGTGTCCTTGCCGCCCTTGTACTCGGAGGGAACGGTGTGCCAACCGGCGGGAGAGGCGAGCTCGTCCAGCTCGATCGACTTGCCCTTGAGGAGCTCTCGCTTGCCGACGTCGGGGGCGTTGCTGGAGGCGATACCAAGGTCAGTAAGGGCTCGAGAAGCAAAGAACGCTCAAAACTCACACTCCCCAGGGGAAGACGTTGTAGGAAGGAGTAGCGTTGTGAGAAGCGGCCGAGATGGACTCGACCGAAGCCTCGGCGCCGAGGTCCTTCAATCCTCCAAACTTGGGCTTCTTGCCACCGCGAAGGCCCTTGACGGAACGACGCGAAGAGTAGGTAGCAACGTTCTGCAGCGCCTCGATGCCGAGCTCTCCACCGGTAGGGCGGAAATCGCGAACCCAGTCCACGACGAGGAGGGTCTCCTCATCGCCCGAGACGGCGGCATCGGCCTCGACGTAGGCCTCGTATTGGTTGTCCTCGGTGAGGAGCTCGTACTTCCAAGCGAGGCGAAGCTTGGAGCCATCGTGGACGTAGGCGAGCGAAGCCTTGACGGGCTCGAGCGCCGAGGGGACGGCCTCGATGGTGTGAGCGTGGCGAGTTCCAGCGACGGGAGCGATATCCATGCGGTGGACCAAGCGTTGACGAGGTACCGAGAGGAGGACGTTGGTGAGCTCCGAGGAGGGCGATTGGAGCGCGAGGAAGGTGAGGAGACCGTGGCGAGGGTCGTTGGCCTTGGGGACGGCGTGGGTCATCTCGGCGATGAGGGGAGGCGACGAGTACTCGGCGTAGACGTCCTCTTGGTGCTGAGGGCCATTGTCGGCCGACGCGCCAAAGACCACCTGACCCGCCTGAGCGGTCAATTGCGCGGCCTCGTCCTTGAGCTCGCTGGCGGTTCCAGATGCCCAACTGGCGACCTTGTCCTTCCACGACGAGGCTTTGGCAGCGACGGAAGAAGTCGATTTCGCGAACGAGCTGTCTCCGTACGAGAGGATCTCGTTGGTGTCGAGGTTGATGCTGACATCACGCAAGAAGGGCGAGCGATATGAGCGATTCGGCTCTTCGTAACGAGGTACAGCAAAAGGGCGATAAACTCACTTGACGTTCAAGTTGCCATTGGCGACGTCGATTCCACCGACCGTCTGGAGGAAGTGAGCGTGGAAGACGTTCGTGTGCTTCGAGAGGTAGCCGTCGACGAGGCGGAACTCGGCTCCCGGATGAAGCGTCTCGACTGCAGGTCAAGGTTTCATTAGCTACAGAACAAATTAGTAAAGACAGCCAACACGAACCGAAGGCAGCCGCGAGGTCCTTGCCGACACTGTCGCCTGACGCGAGCGACAAGGCCGGAGCAGCAGCGTTCCAGAGCTTGAGAACGGGCGAAGGGTTGCTGTCGCTACGAGTATCGGCGTTGAGGTGAGGGCCGAAATTGAGAGTCTTGCGAACCGAGCTGGCGCCCGCAACAAAGACGTCTCCAGCTCCCCGAGTGGCGGGCGAGGGGGGGAGCACGATCGCGGAGGAGAGGCTCGCCAACGAGAGGGAGGTGAGGAGGGCGGCGGCCCTCTTGCGGGGCATACGGTTGTGAGTGTAGGTCATGCTGCTAGAGACGGGTTGAAGATGGGTTACAACTTCGCGAAGGAAGTTGAGTGAGGAGCAAGAGAGAGGGAGACGACGGACAGCGAGCACCCCCCGCCGCCCAGTGTGGACCGAGCTCAATCGCCGATAAGAGGCGGGGAGCTAGTCATGCAACATGTTACACTGCAGCGGGGAGTCTTGCACCTCGATGCAGTTCAAGCAACACTCACCACCAGCCTTCAACGCTGGGCAACGACTCCTATCCCTTTCGTTGAGCTCACGAGACCGCCGAGGCAAGGAATGGGGGGCAAGAGGGGAATTACAACAACAGGAGCTCATTCCTTGACCCTTAATGCACTCAAATCCAACCCTGCAGCCTTGCAGAACTTGCGAAAGATGTCTGGTAATGCTGCCTTTGCGACGACAGTCGACCGCTTGCCGCTCTTTTCCCAGGTCTGTAGGAGAGGGAGAAGTCAGCCGAGGTCTACGCACGAGCGAGTTAAGTAGTCCTACATGAAAGCTGATGGTCGAGGCATGTAGTAGAATGGTATCGGGAGGGAAGGAGAGTCCGAAGAGGGCCTTTTGAGTCGCTCGCTCTTCGGCGTACTTGTAGCAGCCCACGATCGGCGCTGGAGAGGCAAAGTCGGCGCTTGTACGACGGTAGGAGTGAGAGAAAGCTCACCCTTGAGCACCTCGGCGCAATGGATCCTCAGCTGGTGCTTTCGTCCCGTCGAAGGCGAAAGCGAGAGCAAGCTGTGGCTCGGCTGAGGCGAGGGAGTCAGCGGGGAGAGGGTGGCTAAGAGCTAACGGACTCACCGATGCTGCGAGACACTTCCATTTTGTCTTCGCCTCCAAGCCATCATAGTCATCCTCCTCTGCTAACCGCACACGATCCTCATCGACTCGGAGCGGGACGTCGACCTCCCCCTCATATCCCACTTTGAGAGCTCCATGGACCACGGCAAGGTAATCACGCTGCACCTGATGCGATTGGAAAGCTTTGGAGAACTTCTTGGCCTGCAATTGCGACTTGGCGAGGAGAAGAGTGCCCGTCGTCGACTGCGAAAGGGGAGATCAGCTTTGCCGAGCGCCGAGGGGAGCGAAAAGGACTGACCTTGTCCAATCGATGTACAGGGAAGATTTCTGGTGATTCGGGTCGTGCTCTCAGCTCTGCAAGCGAGATTCAAGGTCAGCTACAAGGCCGAAAGCGAGACGAAGGAGATTGAGAGCGCTCACCTTCGAGCAAGACGTCCCAGCGCCGCCGTGCGCTACTGCCATGCTGTCCTTGAATTGCAATGTTGCCCTCCTTGTTGATGACGAGCGCCGAGCGGTTCTCCCAGACGATGTCGGGGACGAAGGGAGGGGGAGCAGGGGCAGGCTCGGGAGCCGGAGGAGGGATTGGAGTCGGTCGTCCGGGAAAATTGGATGTAGGTGCTTTAGATTTATTAGGTTTAACCCTGTAGGCCAAGCGACATAGCGAAGAGCGCATTTCGAGCAGAGGCGAAAGAGAAAGAGAACAAAGGAAGTCAAGAAGCGAGGTAAGAGATTTTTGTAGTCGAGATCCGAAAGCGAGTTGACCCTCAGCTCCAGCTCTCAGCTTGCCTTCTCACCAACCCTAAAAGGCTCGTCGCCAGTCCTACTCACCTACAGGACCCGCGCAGCCACTCTTTCCTCTCTCCTCACAACTCCGACTCGCCCATCATGAGTCCTTTCACTCGCCCCGAGCTGGTCGTCCGCGTGAGTTTAGCTTTTCCCTACGCGCCAACCGCTGCAGCACAACACGCCTAGCTGCTGTAGGCGATCAAGGAAGTCATTTTGGAGGGGATTGAAAGGAATCAGGAGCGAGGAAAAGGTGCAGCAAGGCCCTCGAGATGAGCCGACGAGATGTGAAGACGAGAAGCGCGTGCTGGTCGAGACGAGTCGTCGAGCTGGCTGTAGGGTGTTGGGGGAGCTGTACTGGGGTGCAGGGAACAGTTCAGACGATCAATCTGCTGCTCAGTACAGCGTCAGTCGCGTTAGCTGAGCCTTTCAAGCTGACCTTGGTTGCCTTGCTTCGTCTTTGTTCTCTCCCAGCGATGCGACGAGTTGCTCTCGGTCAACCAGCCTCTCGCGGCCCTTTCGTCCATCTCCGAGGTCTTCTCGTCCAAGCGTTTCCGCACCACCCCGCTCAGCACCCTCGAGCCCATCCTCATCAAGTTCCTCGGACTCTGCGTCGACCTTCGCAAGGGACGCACCGCCAAGGAGGGTCTGCACATGTACAAAAACGTCGCCCAAAACACCTCGGTCGGTTCTGTCGAGGTCGTCATCCAAAAGTTCCTCGAGCAGTCGCGCGACAAGTTGACCGAGGCGCTCGCCAAGGTCGACGAGCTCGAGGGTCCCGCCGAGAAGGCTGAGAAGGTCGAGGATGGAGCCGCCGAGGTCGAGGATCTCGAGGCTAGTGAGACGCCCGAGAGCATCTTGCTCTCGAGTGTTTCCGAGGAGAAGAGCAGGGACCGCACCTACAGGACCCTCGTCACCCCTTGGCTTCGTTTCCTCTGGGAGGCCTACCGTACCGCCCTCGACATCCTCCGCAACAACGCTCGTCTCGAGGTCCTTTACCAGGTATGTAGTCTCCTTCCGTTGACTCTCCGCGCCGCGCTGACCTTTTGCTGCCCGACCAGACCGTTTCGCACGAGGCTTTCGCCTTCTGCCTCACCCACCAGCGCAAGACCGAGTTCCGTCGCCTCTCGGAGACCCTTCGCTCCCACCTCACTTCGTCGCAAAAGTACTCGCACCAGTCGCACTCGATCAACCTCAACGACCCCGACACCCTCCAGCGTCACCTCGACACTCGCTTCCAGCAGCTCAACACCGCCGTCGAGCTCGAGCTCTGGCAGGAGGCCTTCCGCACCGCCGAGGACATCCACGGTCTCGTCGGCATGAGCAAGCGCGCTCCCAAGGCCAGCATGATGGCCAGCTTCTACGAGAAGATGGTCAAGGTCTTCGGCGTCGGCCAGAACTACCTCTTCCACGCTGCCGCTTACGGCAAGCTCTACTCGCTCCACGCTGCCCGTGCCGCCGTCTCCGGAGACAAGGCTGAGGATGCCGAGCTCGAGAAGCTCTCGTCCCTCGTCCTCCTCAGTGCCCTCGCCGTCCCCATCGGATCCGGACTCCTCGGCGAGAGCGGCAAGGCTCGCGAGGCTGGAGAGGAGGGTGAGGCCAAGGGAAGGCTCGGCAAGCTCGCCGCCCTCCTCGGACTCGCTGCTGCCCCTACCCGCGCCGGTCTCATCAACGACGCCGTGAGTCTCGCTCTCCTCCCTCGCTTTCTCGATTCACCGCTGACTTGCTTTGCCCAACAGCTCAACCGCCACGTTCTCAAGCGCGTCAGCCCCGAGCTCCGCTCCCTCTACAACATCCTCGAGGTCGACTTCCACCCCCTCTCCATCACCTCCAAGATTGAGCCCATCCTCGCTCAGCTTGAGGCCAAGCCCGAGACCGCTCGCTACGTCGAGCCCCTCAAGGACGTTGTCCTCGCTCGCCTCTTCCAGCAGCTCGCTCAGGTCTACGCCTCGCTCAAGATTGAGCGCGTCGTCAAACTCGCCTCGTTCGAGAAGGATGGCGAGAAGGAGGTCACCCGCAAGCGCGTCGAGCGTTTCGTCACCGAGGCTTGCCGTCGCGGCGACCTCGACGTGACCATCGACCACTCGACTGGCTCGATCAAGTTCGACGAGGAGCTCTTCCGCTCGGACAACACCCCCGTCGCTTCGACCTCGTCGCAGTACGACAGCGTCAAGACTCTTCAGCCTTCCGCCTCTACCCTCCTCCGCACCCACCTCACCCGCCTCGCGACCACCCTCTACGCCACCCTCGACATTGTGTCGCCCGACCGTTCGCCCATCGCCGCTGCCCTCACTTCCCGCGCCGCCGCTTTCGCCGCTCTCGAGGCTCACGGTGCCGACGAGCGCGATACTCTCATCGCTCGCACTCAGATCATCAAGCGCCGCAAGGAGCTTGCCGACGAGCAGACCGCCAGGACCGAGAAGCAGGAGGCTCACCAGCGTACCCTTAGGGCTCAGCAGAAGGCTGAGGAGGATGCGAAGAGGGCCAAGGACGAGCTGAGGAACCGCGAGCTCGAGCGCGTTCGCAAGGAGGTCGAGTCGGTCAAGGCTGCCGAGGCTGCAAAGATTGCCGAGTCGCTCGTCAAGGGTGGTCTCAAGGTCGACCTCGAGGTGAGTTGCTATTCGTTGAGCCCGAGCCGAGCTTTCGCTGACCTTTTGTCCATTCGCAGAAACTCCCCGAGCTCAGCGCCGCCGACCTCGTCAAGCTTCAAGTCGAGCAGATCGAGAAGGACAAGAAGGACCTCTCGACCAAGCTCACCGGAGTCGCCAAGCGTATCGACCACCTCGAGCGTGCCTTCCGTCGCGAGGAGATTCCTCTCGTCAAGCAGGACTACGAGCAGCAGCAGACCCGCGACCGCGTCGCTCACGAGCAGGCTCAAGTCTCGCGCGCCGAGACTCTCCGCAGCCAGCACTCTGCCAACCTCGCCATCAAGGCTTCCCTCGTTCGCATCATGGGCGATTACCACGCTTTCAAGACCAAGACCGAGGCCGATAGTCGCAAGGCGTACGAGCAGGAGGAGCAGAGGCTCAAGGAGCAGCTCGAGGAGGCCAAGGCCGAGCGCAGGAGGGAGGTTCTCGCCCAGCGCGAGCAGGAGAAGGAGGACCGCATTCGTCGCGAGCAGGAGCAGGCCGAGCAGGCTGCTTACGAGGCCGGTGAGTTCACTCACCGTTGTGACTGTCGTTGCTGCCGAAACTGACTCGTATCTTTCCTCGCAGAGCAAGCTCGTCTTCGCGCCGAGGACGAGGAGCGCGAGGCCGCCGAGAAGGCCGCCATCGAGGAGCGTCGTCGCAAGATGGAGGAGGAGGCCAACGCCCAGCGCGAGGCTCAGCTCGCTCAACGCCTCGCCGAGCGCAAGGCCGACCAGGAGAGGATCGCTCTTCAGGCCAAGCGCGAGGAGGAGGCTCTCGCTCGTCGTCAGAACGGCATCAAGCCCCCCGCCGCCACTCAAACTGGACCCGCCCCCATTGGATCCGCCGCCTGGCGCGCTGAGCGTGCTGCCGCCGCTGAGCCTACTTCGACCGGCGAGCGCCCCAGGATCGCCCTTCAGCCCCGAACCGTCTCCGCCTCTTCGCCCGCTCCTTCTCCCCCTGTCGCCGAGGCCCGCCCCAGCGGTCCCCCCGTTATCGCCGCTGCTGGAGGAGCCAAGCCTTCATGGCGCGAGAGGGAGGCTGCTCGCAAGGCCGCCGAGGCTGCTGGAGAGGTCGCCCCCGGAGCCACCGCTGGCGCTCCCGGCGCTCCTCCCGCCACGGGTCCTCCTCGCGTTGGATCCGGCACCTGGTCATCTCGTCGTGCTGCTGGTGAGTCTCTTTCTCGGCTTCAGATCCCGCGCCCGCCTGCTGACCCATCGTCTCGTCGCGCAGAGGGAGCTTCGCAGCAGGAGCCCAGTCGGGGAGCCTACAGGCCGCCTCAGGGAGGAGATCGGTGGTCGAGGTAGATTGAGGAAGAGATGTAGCTCGCTGTTAGATATCGATGTTTCGCGTAGGGTGGTCATGCCATGAACATGAAGCGCTATCACCCAACGCCGAGCTGTCCGAGGTCGTCTGCGAACGAGAAGGCGAGGCAAGGCGTGGAGCCCGTGGAGGAGCCCGTGGAGGAGCTCCTCGTGGTGCTCCCCGCGCCCCCAAGGTTGCCGCTCCCGCCGTCAACCTTGAAGTTGCAGACAACTCGGCCTTCCCTTCCCTCTAAAGCGTTCCCTTCGCTGTGAGGCGTCGAGTTTGAGCTCTCAACATCTCAGCCATCGACACCCGCCCTTCCCCCTTACACCCTCTCCATCTCTTCCTATTCTCGACGTCGCGGCTACCCTCTTCAACCGACTCGTCGCCGACCTCTCGCCGAACCCTCCTCCCCCTTCCTCCGTTCCATATTTCCCTCTCGCAGCCCCTTCTCCCTCTCCACACGAAAAATGCCGACTCTCCTCCGTCCCCCTCCCCCTCCCCTTATGGTCGATAACCTTCCCGTCCCCCCTCTCCTTTTCTCGCCCTCCCCCAGCCAACTCAGTGCGAACAAGCTCGGGCGGATCTCAAAAAGCGAGAAGGGGTGGGAGTGATGGTGGGAAGTGTGTAGTTCTAGCAAGAGGATCTCCTTCCAGCATGGGGCCAATGTGAAGCCAAAAACACACTCATTACACATTCTCACCTCCTCGGCTCGACCTGCGAAGAGCGAAACGCCGAATGCCTGCTCTGCTTCCTCATCTCGTCTCTCCCGCGCGCGAACCCAACGCCATGTCGTCAAGGGAGAGCTCACCAGCACCGATAACCAGCTTCAGACTACTGGACTTGCCTACAGAGCTCATCGAACGGATCTGCTTGTTTGTAGCGGTGGTGAGCTCGTCGCTCGTTTCTCGTCATCGCTCGCTGACCTCGCTTCCCTCGAACAGCAACGGTACGAGTACGCCTACTCTAGACGACCGATCATTAGCCCCCTCAAAGCGCTAGCAGGCAGCAGCAAGCTTTTGAACGAGCTGGCGAGCCCGCTCCTCCACCGTCGAGCAACCTACGACCGTCATCGACTGCATTGCGGTCCAAACGAGCGATGTTGCAAGCAGCTACGGAACCTCTCTTACGCTCTCTTCATCCAATCCGCCGAGATCGACCTCCCCTCCTGGCGACCTGACATCCACGAGCAGCTCACCACTCTCGAGCTTCGCGGCGGATCAAGACCTCCCCGCATGTCTTCCACCTCGCTCACGACCTTACTCGTTCGCCGAATGTACGCCCAAGTTCCCGAGCTCGACCTACCGAATCTACACAACGTCGTCGCTTCACAAGTCCATCAGACCTGGCTGGAGCAGCTCGCCGCCCTTCCCTCGGTGCGGAGGTTCAACGTCACGGTGGCTCAGTCAGCGCAGGTTAGCTGTGACTTGAAGGTCAGCGCTTGGTGCGGAGACCTCTTTGAGAAGGTGCAAGATTTCGTCTTGGAGGTGCCGCCGTCAAGGCAGCTGGATACTCGGACGCCGTTGGAGATGGTACTGGAAGACTTGAAGGTGAGTACTTGCTCGGATTCGCTTTATCAACTCGATCTAAACCTCGATCTGGGCTTGGCTGACCTCTGCATCTCTTCGCAGGTCCTCCCTTCCGCCCCCCTTCGCTCCCTGACTCTTAATGTTCGACTTCAGCTGCACCAAGCACCGAGTCGACTAGGATTCGCTCGGTTTCTCAACGCTCTCAAGTCCTTCGAGGGTGTACCTCTTGACTCCCTCAGCCTCGACGACTACATCTTGGTGCAGCCCTCGGACCTCGAAGCGCTCGCCGAGGCTTTCCCTTCTTTGACGAAGCTTGCGTTTGGCGATAGGACCGTTTGGGCGGGATCAAAGGTGAGTGATTGCACTTGCTTGCCTCACCCTTGATCGACCCGAGCTCTGTAGCTGACTTCTTCCCTCGCTTCGCAGGAGGATCACCTCTCGGCGCTATCCCATTTCCCCCAACTCACTTCGCTCGAGTGTCCTCGTTGGGCTGACGCCGTGGAGGAGTGGACCGAACCCGACGAGCTCGTGCGGGAAGTTGGAGCCAGCTTGAAACGACTGGAGGTGCTCGGACTCAGTGGTCAGCAGTCGGAGGCGTCGTGGTGGAGACTAGGACGGGATCAGAGGGGAGGTTCACTACAGGTGGATGGTGTAACTTTTTATTCTTTAGATTTGGATAGACCTTGCTATTGAAACCGAGCGCATCACCCGATCGACCAGCTCAGCCTCAGGCTCCTTCGGCGATTGACTTCTGCGAAGGTTTTGTAGACGTTCCGAGTGCTCTGCTGCTAACCTTGCCACCCTCACTACGATGCAATTCCTCTATACGTCCCCTGTAGCCCCGTTTCGACGAGTCGGGAGCGTTGCTCAATGTGCCGAGAGACTCGCGGCGGAGGCGCCGTCGATCGGCTCCAGCGAATTCGAGCGAGCGGCTCTCTTTCTCCTCCACAACTCCTCATAACACCATGCCCGCCCGTTCAACAGCACTCGCAGGACTTGCTAGGCGTCAGGCTGCTCGCCAACTGCCCGCTGCCATCCGCCCCGCCTTCACTACAGCAGCAACGGCTCGCCCGTCTTCCTCGTCTCTTTCTCGCGCTGCGCCCCTCCGCGCCTTCAGCAGCACCCCCCGGAGAGCAGGAGGCAACGTACCAGCACGAGCAGACTACAAGAAGCTCACCGCTGCCGACGTCGAGGCGTTCAAATCCTTCCTTTCCACCCCCGCTTCCTCCCTCTTCACGACTATCGCTTCCCCCGACGGATCCTGGACCCCCGTCAACGAGGATGACCTGATTGGCTACAACAAGGATTGGATGGACAAGTACGTCGGTCACTCGCAGCTGCTCCTCAAGCCCAAGTCCACCGAGGAGGTGAGCAAGATTATGGCGTATTGCTACAAGGAGCGCATCGCCGTCGTTCCCCAAGGAGGCAACACGGGTCTCGTAGGAGGAGGCACTCCCGTCTACGACGAGGTCATCCTCAGTACCGAGGCCATGAAGGAGGTCCGTCACTTTGACGAGGTCTCGGGTGCGTTTCTCCCTTTCGCGATCTTTTGGTCTTGCGAGTCGCCTCGCTAACGCCATGTCGCTACAGGAATCCTCACCGCCGACGGAGGAGCTATCCTCGAGTCCCTCTCCAACTACCTCCACCCCAAGGGCTACATGATGCCCCTCGATTTGGGCGCCAAGGGATCCTGCCATATCGCCGGCAACATCTCCACCAACGCTGGAGGCCTCAGGTTGCTGAGGTACGGCAGTCTGCACGGCACCGTTCTCGGTATCGAAGCTGTGCTTCCCGATGAGAAGGGTACCATCCTCTCCGTTGGCATGCCTGGAGGACGAGGAGGAGCGCTTCGCAAGGACAACACTGGTGCGTCGATTTGCTGCTTCCCAGAGGAGTGCAGAGCTAACGAGGCTACCCGGAATAGGTTACGACCTTAAGCAGCTCTTCATTGGTGCTGAGGGAACCCTCGGTATCGTCACTGGAGTCTCTATCATGACCCCTCGCCTCTCCTCGGTTCGTCGCATTTCCTCCATCTTTCTCGCGCGCTTTACTGACTTTCGCATACTCCACAGGCCGTCAACGTCGCCGTTCTCTCCGTCCCCGACTTCAAGGGCGTCCAAAAGGTCTTCCAGGAGACTCGCGGCCACCTCGGCGAGATCCTCTCGGCTTTCGAGTTCTGGGACCAGGAGGGACTCGAGCTTGTCCTGCACCACACCGGACAGAAGACTCCTTTCGAGGGAGAGCCCGAGGGTGGACGCGCCTTCTACGTCCTCATCGAGACCAGTGGAAGCAACAACGACCACGACTCCGAGGCGAGCTCTCTTGCCCCTCCCTCTTGTCACGAGCTTCAAGGCTGACCTTTCGACTACCGCAGAAACTCGGCTCGCTTCTTGAGCACCTTCTCGAGTC
The DNA here is from genome assembly GCA_019775505.1 of Leucosporidium yakuticum. Taxonomy (NCBI): domain Eukaryota; kingdom Fungi; phylum Basidiomycota; class Microbotryomycetes; order Leucosporidiales; family Leucosporidiaceae; genus Leucosporidium; species Leucosporidium yakuticum. Next base: position 243,857 of record JACWFO010000038.1, read on the forward strand.
GGAGGTCATCGCCGATGGAGTTCTCGCCCAGGATGAGACGCAGGTCGCCTCGCTCTGGTCCCTTCGCGAGTCGATGCCCGAGGCTGCTGGCAAGCTCGGCAAAGTCTACAAGTACGACCTGAGTATGCCCGTCAAGGACATGTACTCGCTCGTCGAAGAGGCTCGCGTTCGCTTCGAGGAGCATGGTCTCATCAAGGATGGATCCATCAAGTCGGTTGTCGGCTACGGTCACATTGGAGACGGTGAGTCACGGGTTCGCTGGCTTCATGAGCGACCGCTGACGAGCTTTGATTACAGGTAACCTGCACATCAACATTGTCGCCGACCGCTGGGACGAGAAGATTGAGAAGACCATCGAGCCATGGATCTATGAGGCGACCGGTTCGTTCGCTTCTCCCATTCGCCCCCCCCTCGCTGACCCTCCTCTCCCTACAGCTGCTCGCAGTGGATCCATCTCCGCCGAGCACGGTCTCGGTGTGATGAAGGCCCCCTACGTCGGCTACAGCAAGAGTGACGAGAGCATCGATGTCATGCAGGCCATTCGCAAGCTCTTCGACCCTCGCGGCATCCTTTCGCCATACAAGTACCTCCCGCCGGTCAAGGAGCCTCAGGCGGCCAACTAGACGTTTAGTAGGGGTTGCAACTGTTGATAAGGTGTTTAAGAGTACCGAGCGCCGAGCGCCGGAGCCGTGAGCTCCAAGCCGAGGAAGCGAAAAGGAAGCGAAGACTCAGCCGAACGACGGCGAAGGAACACTGCGAAACGAATGCAATACATACGCTAACCCTACATACGACGACCGCTCCCTCAATGCTCTCTCTAAAGCTTCGCCCGAATCTTCTCCTCGTAAACGTGCACGAGGTGGCCCTTCGTGTCCTTGAGCAGCCTGCGCAGGATCTTGCCTGCGGGCGACTTGGGAACTGCCTCCACGATAACAAAGCCACCGCGAATCCTGTTCATATAACGAGCGTCAGCGATCGTTTCTCGAGAGCTCGGCGCCGAGCAGCGAGCGAGTAGCAGGGGCTCACCACTTGTAAGGAGCGTGCTTGGCCTCGATATGCTTTCTCAAGGCATGTGCGAACTCCTCGGCGGCAGGACCTCCCTTCAACACCTCTTTATCGAAGGGAACGACGTAAGCCCGAGGGTACTCAGTAGCGTGCTCCTCTGCGGCGGGCAAGGCAAAGTCAGGAAGAGTGAGAGTAGGTCAAGCGCGTGAGAGCTTACCGTGGTAGATGGACGAGACGCCGGCATCTTGTACGAGCGGTGAACCGCAGAGAGCATCCTCGAGGTCGGCGGGAGCGACTTGGAATCTGTTGAGGGCGAGGAAGGGTCAGCAAGCAGCTCTAACGCGGCATCAACGAAAATACAACTCACCCCTTGATCTTGAGGATCTCCTTGAGGCGATCGACGATGTAGAGGTTGCCCTTGGCGTCAAACTTGCCGACGTCGCCCGTGTGGAACCAGCCTTCGTCGTCGAACGACTCGGAGGTGGCTTCGGGGTTGTTGAGGTAGGAGATGGCGGTGTAGTTGGAGCTGTTGGTGGTGAAGAGGGTTAGCTCAAGTATCGAGGAGGGAAGAGCAACGCTTCGCACCGAATGCAGATCTCGCCGGTCTGCTCGACTTGAACGGCTGTGAGAGCGAGGCGAGGTCAGCAATGAGCGAGAAGCGCGAGAGGAAGAAAAACTCGCTCTTGCCATCCTCAATAGACACGATCTTGATCTCCGTTCCACCGAACACCGAGCCAGTCGAGCCGAGGAGAGGCTCAAGCTCGGCCCACGAGTTGGCAACCTGTCCAGTGACTCCCGAAGTCTCGGAAAGTCCGTACCCCATGCGAACGAGGATGCCGAGGCGCTTGTACGTCTCGCTGATGACGCTCGCGCCGAGGGGTGCGCCGCCCGAGGTGCACGCCTTGACCGAGCTGAGGTCGAAACCCTTCACTGTGGGACGCGAGAGAGAGGTCAGCACTTGCTTTGAGAAAATGGTGACTGTAGACGAACCGAGAGGACTCTTGGCGAAGAGGACGGCGACGGGAGGGGCGATATGGAGATGAGTAGCGCGCGTGTCTTGAGCGATGCGAAGGTAGGTTTGAGGGTCGAACTGAGTATAATAAGAGGAAAGTCAGCTTCTTGTCTTTCTTGTAGCGCGGTCACTCCTCTCTCCTCACCTTGGGGATGGTGGTAGTCGTAGCGCCGAAGGCAGGCGAGACCATCAAGACGTTGGCCCACCGTGGAGGAGCAGGAAAGCAGGTCAGTTCGAGCGTCATCGCGAGGAATAGGAGTAAAATAGACTCATCAAAGATGTGGTAGAAAGGAGGGAGGCCGACCAACCGCTCGTCAGCGCCGAGGGTCGCGTAATGCCAGACCGAGATGATGGCCGAGGAGCAAGCCTTATGGGTGAGGATGACTCCCTTGCTCTTTCCACTCGTTCCACTGGACCAGAAGATGACGGCTGCGCGCAACGCCGCCTCAGATCCAACGTACTTGGGGGGAGAGAAGGGCGCCGGTTTCGCTGGGAGGAGGACCTTCCAATTCTGCACCTTCCAACCTCCGACCGCGACATCGGGAGGGGTCGCCAGGGATCCAGCGGACGCTCCATAATCGTCGTGCTCGAGGTCGACGAGGAAGACGTTCCCCTTGGTCGCGTAGCCGAGCTTTTGCTGAAGAGGGGCGGGGAGGAGAGCGAAAGCGGCTTGGAAGTTGGGGAGACCGGCGGGGGTGGTGACGAGGACGCTGGGTTGTGAGAGGGTGAGGATGTGCGCGATTTCGGAGGGAGTGAGGACGGGGTTGGCGGCCGTGAACTGGGGAAAGGGGGATCGGCGAATGAGGTGAGGGGGATAGAGGGTTAGCGGTGAGCTGTAGTGGCTTGGGAGGAGGTAGGATAGCTCACGGTTAGTCCAGAGGCGAGAACACCAAAGGCGAGGACGGCGAACTGAAGGCAATTCGGGAGGTGAAGCAGAACGATGGGCGAGACGACAGCTCCACGATTGACGGCCGGGTTCGAATCGGTTACAGGTGCTGGGGTAAAAATGTTTGTCAGCTTTCGTGTGCGCGGCTCACTGCTATTAGAACTCACCTGGCTTGAGGTCCAGAGGTCCGAGAACGAGCGAGGACGCGACCTTGAGCGCATCTGAGCGGAGACGGCCGTACGAGAGGGTTGCACCTGTAGTGGAAGCAGCCGAGGGTCAATCTCTTTGAGCTGATTCCGATACTGAAGCCCTGCAGCGCTCCCATCGCCTCCAGCGATCCCGAATTCCCTCTCGCCGCCCCCCACATGATCCGGCCTTCCTTCGGTTCTGTAGCTCTGCCACTACTCACCGGTGATGCCATCGCGGAAGATGGGCTTCTCCTCTGGAATAGGACCAGGAAGAGCGTGGTGTTGTAGCTCCTTGGGCGTAGCTTTCCAAGTCGGCGAGCCTTTCGTGAAGGGCGACGAGAAGATGAATTCAAAGGTGTTGTTTTGGTTGACTGGCAGTGGGACGAGCTTGTTCTGTGCGAGAAAGTTGACTGAAGGGATAGTCGACATGTTGGCTGAGGAGCGAGCTGACGGAGAGGCGAGCGGTCAACCTGCGCTCGCCAGCAAGCAGCCAGTTCGATCGTCTCGGCGCTTCACAGTCGCTTGATCCTTTGCCCCGAAAACCAGCCGGAACAGACCTCGAATCTCGGTTATGCAACTCGAGTGAGCAGTTTGCTAGTAGCCGAATTTGCATCCGTATTCAACGTTGTCAACCCTGCGAAAGCCGGCCGACGAGAAGACAAGTCCCCTCTCTTCGCCGAAGGATCTCGGAAAGTCAACGCCGAAGGGGAAGGCAAGTTCATTTCACCCTCACCATGCCTTACTAACTTGCATATCCAATACCTTCCTCAATCCCCGTGACTCAACTCCCAACTTTCCAAACTCTTGCACCAACTCCTCCCCCTCCTCTGGACCCTCCGTCGCGAGCTCCCCCTCCTGCCGACGGAAGTAGGGAAGGACTGCCGTTTCGAGCGTGCAGGCAAATAGGTGATCAATGATGGTTTGGAGTTCTTTGCCTGTTTGTGCAAAATCGGGGCACTGCGAAGGGTTTTGTCAAAAGTGTCAGCTGAGCTCGGAGCAAGGAGGAGTATGGGAAGGAGGCAAGCGCACGGCGTTGATCTCGAGGAGGGAGACGTTGAAGGTGTCGTCGACGAGGAAGTCGACTCCGAAAATCTCGAAAGCGTTCGGTAGTGCCTGTTGGAGCAGCGAGTCAGCATTTCGCAGCGCAGGCGAGGCGAGGAGAGCCGCTCACCTGGAAAGACGTTCCAGCGCTGACGGCCGCCTTAAAGACATCGGCAACGGTAGCCGCCACCTGGTCCTCAATCCTGTGTACGTTGGCTTCTCCCAGCTTCTCCCCCTGGTGCGGTCCACCGAGAATGACCCGATCCGCCATCGCCGAGAGGGTCGAAACGGCGACCTCAGGCGTTGCTTCTCCGAGGATGGCGGTTTGGAGGCAGGTGTTGGTGAGGTGGGAGGAGAGGTCTACTGGTCCATCGTCGGTGGCGGAGGGGAGCTCGTAGGGTGTTGGGGCGAAGAGGGCGAGGTAGGGGTGGTGGACGTAGACTGAGAGACCGCCGACGGCAACGACGTACACGCGGAGGTGGAACTTGTGACCTAGTGAGTCGGAGCCCGGTGTTGGATCAATGAGAAGAGGTTTTGAGATGTACTCCTGTGGACGTGAGGGCGTTAGCAAGGCAGTGAGAAGAGCTCGGCGAAGAGCAGCTGACCTGGATGACCCATTCCTGCAGCTGAGAGGCGTCCACACGAGTGTCGGTACCGTACGCTCCGGCCGTACCTCCTTCTTCATCACTTTCCTCCTCCTCATCGTCACTCAGCACGGCGAAATCGTTCTCAAAGATGGAATCGAGCATCTCGCGACTGGAGAAGAGGCGAATGCCGTTGCCCTTGTCCGCCAGCGCCGCCTTGACGATCCACCATTTGGGCTCCGCTCCACTCTCCTCGTCGTTCTGGAAAGCCTCGGCGACATCGTACAGCTCGTCCTGCAGGAGTTCGTCCAATTCGTCGGGGAAGGACAGGTTGAAGAAGAGGGTTTTGGGCACTGAGCGCTTGAGGCAAGAGTCGGGGTTCTTGGAGACGTAAAGTGCGACCGTGTGTGCGAGATGGTTCTTGCGAATGAGTCTGTAAGGGAGCAAGGCGGGCTCAGCACGGTCGAAAAGACGCTTCGCAAGGCGAGAGAAAGAGCTCACCCCTTCCTGATGACATAAGAGTTGACCAGAGTACCATCCTTGAGCACATCCCAATCAATCTCGTCGTAATCTGACCACTGCAAGTCGGGCGCTCCCTCGACTTCGGCGCGGTTGGTGATGAGAGTCCAGTCGGAGTGCTTGGCGAAAGCGAGACGAAGTGAGTCGATGATGTACTGCTGGGAAGCAGGATATCGTGCTAGAGCTACACGCTGCTTCTTTTGTGTTTGTGCTGGAGCCATTTGAAAGCGAGCAAGGTTTCGAGCGATTTGGCGGGAGCGAAACCGGCGAGCGAGCAGCTCGAGCTTCTTGTCCTCCGCCAAATTGCTGCCGTCTCGTCGACTCGATGGCAGGTAGAGCCCCACCGCCTTCCTTTTCCTCTTTCCCTGATCTCAGCAAACCCAAACCACCTCCGCCTTCGTTCAGCAGCTTCCCAGCTCCTCAACCTCCCCCACCACAGCAACTCGACGACGACTCTGAACGGCCCAGCAAGCGAGCAAAGGCTACAGACTTCCTCGAAGGACTTAGAGAAGAGCTCGAGCACAAGTCGGGAGGCAGAAGCAGAGAGCACAGGTCGAGCAGGGAGGGAAGCAGCAGCAGGGAGAGCGGGCACCGCTCGCGACGTGACTCAGATCGCGATGACAAGAGCAGCAGGAGCAGGGACAAAGACCGAGATCGGGAGCGAGATGGCAGAGATCGCAAGGAGCGCCATAGGGAGAGCAGGAAATCCAAGGGCAAAGAGAGGGAGCGCGAGCCAGAGCGCGATTCTGATTATGGCGAGAAGGTGAGCTTCCTGAAGGGATCTGAGGTCTTAGTGAAGCTCTCCAGCTAACCTAAGCACTCTACTACAGCGCCGTAAGCCGTATCAGCTCGTCCAGGCCGAGTTCATCGACGATGTGCCCCTCCGACGCCCTTCACCCCCTCCCGAACCCGAGAAGCCTCTCTTCTACTCCTCTTGCAAACCCGACGACCTAAACGTTCGCTACGGAGGACTTCACCGAGGCGATGTACCACGGTACAGACGGTTAGGAGGTGAGTCTCGAGTCTTTCGTCCTCTTCACTGGATCGCACTGACCTTCCTGCCTCATAACAGCTGGACGAGTGCTAGGATTGAACGACGGGCTACGCATCACCAAGGAGACGGCCTATACTGGACGTGGAGTTGAGGTCGGACCCATTCGACGGTTCTCGGTGAGTCGAGCGAGACCTTCCCCGAAAGCTCGAGCTCACCCTTCCTCCGAATCGCAGACACCTCGCTACCTCGACCCTCGCTCCGCTCGACATACGACCAACAAGCACTTCAAGCACATCGCCCTCATCTCTCGCCCTCCTCCATCCCTCGCCCTCGGAGAAGCCCCCGATCCGAACTACGTCCCTCCTCCTCCCGACCCCTTCCTTCCCTCTTCCTCCGACTCATCTCGCTTCGTCCCCTTCGAACCCGAACGTACGACCGCCGAAAAGCTCGCCACCCTAGAACAAGAAGACGGTCAAGACTACCGCTCCATCGCCGGTCTCGTCAAGCCCTCGGACCTCGCCAACGAAGAGGAAGAGGACGACGACGTCTTTGGCGGCCTCGGCATCGTCGGCGGCGAGTCGCAGGACGATTATCTCAAGCGGAGGAACCTCGAATTTGACCGAGCACTCCGCGATGACCCGCATAACACCAAACTTTGGATCGAGTTTGTCGACTTCCAAGATGAGGTTTCGCTCTCGAGCTTCATTGGCACAGCGACCAAGAGGGCATTAAGCAAGGCCGAACGAACCAGCACCAGCGAGATCAAGCTCTCAATCCTGGATCGAGCACTCGCTATCGACCGCAATAAGGCGTCCGAGGATTTGCTGCTTGCTTACCTTCGAGCGGCGGCGGAGGTGTGGGATCCCAAGAAGGTTTTGGAGCGATGGGGAGAGACGTTGAGGAGTCATCCTACGTTGACGGGGCTGTGGATTGAGTACGTCTCGTGGAGGCAGACGAGTTGGGTCAATTTCGGCGTGAGGGAGGTCGTTGAGGTGTTTGAGGAGAGCTTCAAAGTCTTGGGAGGAGCAGCGGAGAAGGAGGCGATTGGGAGTCAAGGTGAGTTCTTGGATCGGTGATGAGCGCTGATGCTAATGATCCCCGTCGTCGTCGTCTCTGTTCTTCTACAGGTCGCGAGCTTCTCGAGGGCAACGCCATCTACCTCTTCCTCCGCCTCGCCCTCATGCTTCGTCAGGCTGGTGAGTCGCTTCTGTTGCAAATCGCTGCACATCAGCTGACGTTTTTCTTTAACTCCACAGGCTTCTCCGAACGCGCCCTCGCCGCCTTCCAAGCCATCATCGAGCTCAACCTCTTCCGCCCCGAGAAGGATGCTCGTCCTCAACCCGGCGAGTCGGAGAAGGGATGGCGCGAGCGCGTGCTGCCAGATCTCGAGACCTTTTGGGACTCCGAGGTACCTCGTGTAGGCGAGGCGAGCGCCAAGGGATGGAAGAACGCCTCTCCCGACGCCGAGCCTCTTGAAGGACCAGCCGACACCTTCCCTACTTCTCCCCTCGAGGCCGACTTTCGCGGGCTCGAAAAGTGGGCATTCACCGAGCAGCTCACTTCCTCCGCCAACCCTCGTCCTGCGCGCACCATGGATCCCGGCATCGACGACGGCATCGACCCCTTCCGAGTCGTCCTCTTCGACGACGTCCGCGATTTCCTCTTCATCGTCCATTCTCCCGACTCGCAACTTCAACTCCTCTACGCTTTTCTCACCTTCCTCGGCCTCCCCTTCATCCCTCCCGACATGCCTACTTCCACACCCTTCTCGACCGACCCTTTCATCCACTCGGAGCTCGTCGAACGACCTCAACTCCTGCAGCGCTTCTGGCCCAAGGAGGAGGAGCAGCGTCTCCCCTTTGCGCTCATTTCTGGTGAGGCGATGGAACCGGAGAGGAAGAGCGCGTTGAACGAGCCATTCGATACGCCGTTCCATTCGACGCCGACGACCGTGGATTTGCTCTTCGGCGCGAGGCAAAAGTGGTTCGTCACGATGCGCAAGGAGGATTTGCAGCATGTGGATGTCGAGCTGGCGAGGTGAAATTTCTTTGGTTCTTCTCCCGATGTCGTAGCTGACTCGTCTCGTTGCAGAAACACCCTCTCCCTTCTTCGCCCTCTCGTGCCCGACGGCTTCCTCACGCTCGACTTCTTCGCTTTCGAAGCCTGCCAAAGCCCCAAGGCGTGAGTTCGCTTCTATTGCCTAACCTCAAACTTCTCACTGACGTTCTACCCTTTCACAGCGCCGTCAAACTCGCCAAGCAAGTCCTCCGCGACAACCGACAAAACCTCGTCCTCTGGGACGGTTACGCTCGCATCGAACGACAACGAGGCAAGGTCGACGAAGCTCGTCAAGTCTATATCACTGCACTTTCGATGTATCGGAGCTTTGCGCCGGAGGAGCAGATTGATGGACCGTTGCTTTGGCGAGCGTGGGCCGAGATGGAGTGGGAGGAGGGAAAGCCCATGCTTGCTCTTAAGGTGCTCGTCGCGGCGGCTGCGACTGAAGATGTGGATCTCGGTGAGCTTTTGTTGATCAGTCTGAGCCTGTAACTCCAGCTGACGACCGTTCCCTGCAGGATCTCTCGCCAAGGCCGATGCCGAAGCTCGGCCGTCCCCGGCTCAAGTTCTTCGAGCTCGCGAGGTTCGTTCTCCTTCTAATCTCTCGACGCGCTGTATCTGACCCTCTCGTGCTCAACAGTACTACACCACTCAGCTCGAGTCCTCCTTCCAGCCCAACGCGACCCAAGCCATCGTCCGGAACCGCAACCACCTCGCCTCGGCCGCTGCTCTCTTCGAGTACCTCAGTCAAGGTCTCGCTCCCTCCGTCGAAGTACACGAGCGACACCTCTTCCGCCTCGAGTGTAGTGGAGCGCAAGGATCCTCGGAGCACGAGGAGGCCTTCATGAGCTACGTCAAGCTGCTATATCGACATACCGAGGCGGGCAAGGGCTACAAGCCGGCCCAGTTGAGGGAGGTGCTCGAGAGGGCTATCAAGGAGTTTAGGAACAATACGCTCTTCCTCAGCGTCTTCTATCACAACGAGGGTGAGTCGTCTCTGCTCTCCTCCGAGGAATCGAGCTGACGTCTCCCTCGCTTTGCAGTTCGGATGAAGATTCAGAATCGAGTTCGACGGACGCTGGAGGATGCAGTCCTCGGCAAGGACGCTACCAGCGAAGGCTGGCTCTTTGCCATCTTCGCCGAGCTGCATCTCGACGCTCGCTCGCCGAACGTCTGGGGCGTGCGCAACCTCTTTGACCGAGCTCTCGAGGATCCCAAGTGAGTCAACTACTCCCCTCGATCTGCGACTCCTCGCTGACTCCCTTCTCTCGCCGCAGAACTCGCTCGTCCGCCTCGCTGTGGGCGCTCTACATCGACTTTGAGATCCGCAACGGCGAGCTCACTCGCGCCAAGTCGCTCATCTACCGAGCCGTTCGCGAGTGCCCTTGGTGCAAAGGTGAGTTACGCCTCCTCGACGTCGCCCCGCCCCGCTGACCCTTCTGCTCCCTCGTAGACCTGTACATGCGCCCCTTCCTCCCCTCCCTCCGCCCCGTCTACCGCTCGTCCGAGCTTCGCAACTGGCACTCCCTCCTCCTCGAGAAGGGTCTCCGCGTACGAGTGGATACCGACTCGTTCCTCGAGGGCGAGGTGGGATCCGACGTCGAGATGGAGGAGCAGGAGGACATGGGTCTGCTCGAAAATGTTGGAGAGGACTGGGCGGCGGGCGAGGACTTGTTGAGGGAAAGGGAGCAGCTGAAGCCGTATTGATTGGAACGAGGCTTCGTGCGATACCGCACTCGTTGCTGAAGAGGTCGTAGGAGAGTCCGGAGCGAGCTTCGGCGAGGCAGCACCTAGCTCGCCGGTGGTGGAGCGAGTTCGCTGCTCATCACTCAAGAGTGAAGATTGGAGGCATATGGCCAATCGTCGGTGCGACTATTGATAGGATTACGTCGCCCTCGCCCTCTACCACCCTTCGCCCCTTTCACACCCTCCCGCTCCTGCTGCTCGACCGTCGACTCGACCTCGTGCTCCGAATCTCCCTCATGAGCTCCCGCTCCTCATCACTACTGTTCATTCCTCCTTCTCCTCCGCTGCTTGCCTCTGACGAGCTATCGTTGTAGGCAGCAGCAGCCGCTCGCCGAGACGACCGCCGAGACGACCGACGGTGGGCGAGAGAGGCGGCGGCGGTCGTGGTTTGAGCTAGCAGGAGTGAGAGAGCATTGTTAGCAAAGGATTTGAACTTTTCGCGGCGAGAGAGAAAGAGAAGACGAACCCTGAGCTTGATTCTGCGAGCTCGGCGCTGCATACGCCTGCTGGCCCGAACTCTTCCTTCTCATGCAAACGCACAGCAGAACGCCAGCGACGGCGATGAGGACCACTCCTCCAACAATCGCGTCGAAAGCAGTCTTTGAGAGCCCGAGGATGGTGCCATCATCGGCGGTGTCGCTCGAGGAGGAGCTGGAAGGGCTGGCAGCCGCCGAAGAGGTCTTGCTGAGAGCGGCCGTCGTACCGCCGGTGGTGGTAGCTCCACTGCCGCCAGAGCTCGTTTGCTCGGCGTGAGAAGAGGCAGCGGTAGAGATCGCCGACGAAGCTGTCGAGGATGACCCCGTCGTGGAGGTCGCCGAGCCGCCCGAGCTGGCGCCCGAGGACCCGCTGCTGAGGAGGACGAAGTTGCTTCTGGGTGAGAGAAGGAAGAGCTACTGTTAGCGTCACTTTTTCACGTCAAGAGCTAGCAGAAGCGCCTCACGCGCCGGTAGTGGTCGCCTCTCCCAAAGTCGAAGTAGTCGTCTCCGAATCGTCGCTGCTGCCCGAGCCTCCAGGACAGAAGGTGATGGTGTATCCACTCTCTTTGGATGTATCGCAAGTGTAGACGACAGCTGGATCGTTGGTTCCATCGTCGAAGGGGTACGCATAGGCCTGCGAGCGAGGGAGACGGTTAGCGACAGTGTCGGCGCCGAGCAAGAAAAGGAAAGCAGGGTCCCGAGATTGCGGAGATCTCGAGCTACGGAAAGGACAATCGAGTCCTTACGTGAGTACAGCCGTCCTTAAAGAAGCTGTTGATGGAAGAAGATCAGCTTTCGTTGCTCGGCGAGTTTCTCGGCGTTCGAAAATCTCCAGCTCACTCGTAGTAGTCAATCTTGTCCTTCGTGCACAAAGTCCGGTCGTCGTAGATGCCCGAACAGCAGTTGTACGATGGCTCAACGGCGTTGATCTTGGCATTACAGGCTGAAAGGCAGCCGATGTTGGATCCGTCGTCGCCTTGAACGGCCAAAACCGAAGGACAGGTGGGGTTGAGGTCTTCGGTGCAGGTCGCCGTATCGCACGAGGTGTCGGTGGGAACGACTGATATGGTGGTGCCGAATCCTGGGACCGCCGAAATCTGCTCGGCGAGGGAAAAGTGGCCTCAGCGTTGATGTCTCGACCGAAGTCCAGCGTCGACGCCTCGACCGAGCTCGAAGGCTTCAGCTCTTACTGTCACTCACATCCCACCAATCCATCTCTCCGGTCAAGTTGATCTCGAACAGGTTCGTCTGCGAGTGGTTGGAGAGGTTAGCTCCCTCCCTTCTCGCTTTCTCCCTCGCTGCTTGCTTCCCCTCCCAGCGCAGCGCCGAACTCACATTGCCCATCCCGTTATCGGCGGGCTCCCATGCAGAAGCGGTGTCCCCGCCGAACTTGCACGAGAGGTGGTCGCCATTCTTGGTACAGTCCAACCTCGCCCAGATTCGGCCGTTCCATCCGGCTGGAATCGTGATGTCCTGCTCGCTCCCTGCTGCTGCCTCCCATGCCTTCGTTCCCGAGTAGAGCGTGGACGTCCCTGTGGGATAGTTGGCGACGGCTGGCCACACGGTGTAGGAGCAATCGTTCTTCACTTTGAACGCCCGACCCCCTGCTTCGGCGAGCAGTGGCAGCAGCGCCAGCGAGAGCGAGAGCAGCAAAGCCATGTCGAAACGCGAAAAGTCGAGAGATGGGCGGAAGCAAAGCAGCGAAAGCGGAGAGCAGCGCAGATGAGTTGTCCTCGGAGAAGATCTGAGCGGAGGTGGGGTAAAGGACCGAAGCGAGAGACAAGGAAATAGGCAACCGCTGTAGGAGAGCAGAGAGACGAGCAGTTGCATAACAGAGCTTTAAACCCAGGATTTAGATCAAAGGGGGAGCAGCGAAAGACAAGGCCGAACTCTCGCCGCCAAGCTCGCCGCCAAACTCGGCTGTCGACAAAACGAACGGCACTGATTGCACTGAGCCAGCAGACTCTTTTCTTATCACTACAAACATTCGATTTAGAGACCAGCAGCCTTGAAGGCGTTGTCAAAGTCGGCCTTGATGTCCCTGCGAAGCGAAAGCCGAAGGTCAGCGCCGAGCCGAGTCGCTCGCTCTCAAGCGCATGGAACTAGCAAACAAACTCACTTAATGTCCTCAATTCCGACCGACACACGGATCAGCTCGGGCAGCACGCCAGACGCGATCTGCTCCTCGTCCGAGAGCTGCTGGTGGGTGGTCGAAGCAGGGTGGATGACGAGAGTCTTAGCATCGCCCACGTTCGCAAGGTTGGATGCGAGCTTAAGGTTATCCACGACGCGTGCACCGAGCTTGGCATCGCCCTTGACGCCGAAGGAAAGGACTCCGCCGAACTGGCCTTCGCGAAGGAACTTCTTGGCGCTGTTCGAGAGGGAGAAGGTCAGCGGAGAGCGCGACGAGAGGAGGATTCACAGGTGACGTACTTCTCGTGGTAAGGGTGAGAAGCGAGACCAGGGTACGAGACCCAAGCGACGGCGGGGTGCTGCTCGAGGTGGAGGGCAAGTGAGAGCGCGTTGAGGCAGTGGCGCTCGACACGAAGGGAAAGGGTCTCGATACCTGTTGGAGCGAGGAAAAGGTCAGAATTCTGTAGAGTGCACGGGCCGAGCGAGTCGGCGCGTACCCTGGAGCAGGAGGAAAGCCGAGTTGGCGGAGAGGCAGCTTCCGAGATCCTGCGGTCGACGAAAAGGTCAGCATGAGATGTACAGACAGCGCAAAGGATGATCACTCACCCTGAGAACCTCAACGCGAACCTTGATGGCGAAAGCGAGGTTGCCGAACGTCTCAGAGAAGCGAAGCCCATGGTAGCCCTCGGCGGGCTCGACGAAGCCAGCCTTGAACTTGGGAGCCGCCGCCCAATCGAACTTGCCCGAGTCGACTACAACTCCACCGATGGTCGTTCCGTGGCCTCCAATCCACTTGGTAGCCGACTCCACGACGATGTGGGCACCGAACTCGATAGGACGGATGAGGTAGCCTCCACAGCCGAAGGTGTTGTCCACGATGAGGGGGATCTGGTGCTTGTTGGCCACTGCAGCGAAAGCAGGGATGTCGGGAATGTTGTATCTGTGTGCGAGCAAAGATCAGCCTCGTTCAGTACGAGCACGGGTCAGCCGTTGGCTCGACACAAGCCCAAGTCCTTCGGAGAAGCTTGTGTCGAACCAAGGTCAGCCGCGAAAAGGCAGCTCGGCGCACTTGGGGTTGCCGATGGATTCGAGGTAAATGGCCTTCGTCTTGTCATCGATCTTCTTCTCGAACTCGGCGGGGTCGTCTCCATTAACGAAGCGGACCTCAATGCCGAACTTCTTGAAGAAGACCTTGAATTGGTTGTAGGAGCCTGTGCGAGACGACCGAGATCCGTCAGCAAGCGAGTCATTAACAAAGCAACATCTCACCCACCTCCATACAAGTAGCTAGTGCTAACGATGTTGTCTCCCGCTTCGGCGATGGCGAGGATGGCCATGGCTTGCGCCGACTGTCCGGACGAAGCGGCGATGGCGGCTACTCCTCCCTCCAAAGCAGCAATGCGCTCCTCAAAGACACTGACGGTAGGATTTCCAATCCGAGAGTAGATATTGCCCTGCATGAAAACGAGATCGACGTCAGGCGATATCTCACTCGGGAACCATCGCCGAGACGTACGAAAGCCTTGAGGCCGCTATAGGAGATCGTGTATCAGCTACGGCGTCGCAATATCACTCCTGTGACTACTCACAAAAGGTTGGCAGCATGCTCGGACGAGTTGAAGACGAAAGAAGTCGACTGGTAGATAGGAGTCGCTCGCGCGTTCGTGCTACTGTCGGGGACCTGTCCAGCGTGAAGTTGAAGGGTATCGAAGCCGTAGTTTGGGGCAGCCATGTCGGTGCGCTGGTGCTGAGAAGCTGGCTCGAGTCGCGAAGCTGGGGCTTGAAGCTGAAAGTGGAGAAGGCTGCTACAGTTGGAGTGTCGACGAGTAGAGTAGCCTGAATGTAGTCTCTTAGAGAGATCTGACGAAGCGGGCGAGAGAGAAGCGACGAGTGAATGGTAAGAAACCAAGAGGGAGCGGCTCGTCGCTCACGCCATAGCTCAGCCTGGGAGCGCAAGTGTGGAGAAGCTAGAGTGGGCCGGGAGAAGCAGGACAGCTCTTCACAGCACGTATGAGTAGCTACAGTACTACAGCAACCGCTCCCGGGACCCCTGAGAAGAGCGAACTGCCCCTTCGAGCTTCGCGCGCCGAACGAAGGTTGGCTCTGACCAAATTGTTGAGTTCGTTCCACCTCGCTAGAGGGCAGCAGCAGACATGCCCTCGAGCTCACCACCTCATTCTGATGCACCTCAACCGAGCATCTCAACAACCGTCGAAGCGCCAATCGCCCTTCGACCGCGAGCTCCCTCTCAGCCAACTTACGCCGATATTCTCAGCTCAATGGCGCCAGCGGCCGACACGATCCCCTTCAATGACTCGACTACAGATGCTCCTTCACCACCTCCACCTTCCGTCTCGCCTACACCAGTCGACAGCCTTCCTTCAACGTCGCCGCTCGCTCCCTCCGCCGTCGCTGGCTCACCCGCCAGCTCCAGTTGCCTACCGCTCCCTCGCTCGGTTACAGAGCCGTCTATACCGCAATTAGGCTCGCTCCATGTCAGAGATTCAGGACCGAGAAGCGCAACGCTGGGAGTTGACGTTGGTGGAGCCGCGTTGGATGGGAAGCAGCAGCGCCGGAGCTTTGACGAGGCGCAGAGCAAGAAGCCGAGCAGTACATCAGCAGCTCCTGCACCAGCCATTGCTACTGGGAAGCTAGTACTCGAGAAGCTCACTCTGTACGAGACGAAGACGGTGCGTTCGCTCCCGGTCTGCGCGCTCTGCTTGCCGCTCACGAACTGCTCGTTAACAGAAACTCTACGTAATCGCTTCCAACCAAGCCGACTCTCGCTACCGAGTGCTCAAGATCGACCGGACGGCGCCTCCTCAGCCAGCCCTTGGAGGCGACTCGGACCAGGAGGAGGGAGAGGCATCGGGTCTCGTCATCACCGAAGATGCTACAATCTACTCGAAGGAGGAGATCCAGCAGCTACTGGAGACACTGACGGCGGGGAATGTGGGAGGTGTTGTGCGCGTCGAGCCGCTCTTCTATGGCATCGCAGGTGAGCCGAAGCCCTTCGTCGAGATCTCGGCGCAGCTGCTCACCTCTCTCCACGCAGGGTTCGTTCGCTTCACTTCCACCTACTACATGATCATCATCAAGTCTCGAGCCCCTGTAGCTTTGATCGGCGGACACTACATCTACCACTGCGAGGAGACGGTCCTCAAGCCCATTACTCCCCCGACGGGCACCAAGAACGCCGAGGAGGCTCGTCAGATGGCTGCTTTCCAAGGTGTCGACCTCAGCAAGAACTTCTACTTCAGGTGAGCTCCCTCCCCTTTCTCGCCTGCTTTCTTTCTTCTCCCCGACTCACCTCGGCGTTGCTTTCCCCTCTCCTCCAGCTACACCTACGACCTCACGCACACGCTCCAGCACAACCTCACTCGCGGCGCACCCGATCCCTCCAACTCAACCAACGCCTTCTCCTCGTTCAACGACAAGTGGGTTTGGAATCGCCATCTTCTGCGCCCGGCGTTTCGCGGACTGAACGGAAAGAGTCCTTGGGTCCTGCCTCTCATACACGGCTTCGTGGACCAAGCCAGTGAGCTTAACTGCTTTTCTCTGCCTCTGGAAGCTCGCTGATCTTCTCCCTCGGCGCGCAGAACTCTCCGTCTTCGGTCGAATCGTCTACATCACCCTCATCGCCCGACGCTCTCGCCATTTTGCCGGGGCTCGTTTCCTCAAACGTGGTGTCAACGATCAAGTACGCTGTCTCATCTCTTCGTATTGCCATGTCGGGACGTTCACTGACCTTGCTCTCGTTCGTTACAGGGTTACGTCGCCAACGACGTCGAGACCGAGCAGATTGTCTCCGAGGCGCTCACTACTCCCTTCCATGCGCCCGCTGTCGACGCTCATCGTCATCAACAGTCGGGAGCGGAGCACAAGCGACGACCGAACCCTCGTTTTACGAGCTTCGTGCAGGTCCGAGGTAGCATCCCCCTCTATTGGAGCCAGGAGAGCGTCAACATGAGCCCGAAGCCTCCGATTGAACGTGAGTGCTCTTCCCTTGCTGTTCTTGAGTATTATTGACGTTGACCTTGCTCGTCTTGACAGTCACGGTCGTGGATCCCTTCTTCTCGGCGGCGGCGCTGCATTTCGACGACTTGCTCGGACGTTACGGCGGTCCCATCACCGTGTTGAATCTCATCAAGGTGTGTAGTTCTGATTCTCTGACTTCCGTCGATACCTCAGCTCACTGTTTTGCCTCTACAGCACAAGGAGCGAGCACCTCGAGAGTCAAAGCTTCTCCCCGAGTTCAAGCAGTGCATCGACTATCTCAATCAGTTCCTCCCTGACGGTCAAGAGATCATCTACATCCCTTGGGACATCGCCGCTGCCAACAAGCAGTGCGTACACTGGCTCTCGCTCGTCCTCGCCTCGGTCGCCGAACTGACCTTCGCTCTCGCTCCTCAGGCGCGACAAGGACGTGATCGGCATCCTCGAGGACATCGCCGAGGAAAGTTTGGAGAAGACGAGCTTCTTCCATTCGGGCGCGGAGCCGACCTGGTATGCTCTCAATGGAGATGCAGAGTGAGTCGAGACGTTGCGCCGAGCTCGGAGTCGAAAGCTGATCGCCGCGTTTCGCCAGTTCGCCGCCGTATCGGTCGACTCCTCTGCTTCAGTCGGGAGTGGTGAGGACGAACTGCATTGGTAAGAGCTTCGAGACTTGCTCCTTTGAAGGGCTGAGCTGACCTCGACTCCCTTTCGCAGACTGCCTCGAGTGAGCCCCCTCGCCGGTTTCCTGGTGGCGAAGCCGTTGCTGACTTTCCCTCCCTCCATAGTCGCACCAACGCTGCGCAATTCGTCATCGCCAAAGCTGCACTCGGCCATCAACTGCACGCCCTCGGAGTCATTCACGACCCTCGCCTTCCCTTCGATTCGGACGGCGTGAACCTCATCACCGAGATGTACCACGATCACGGAGACACCATCGCTTTGCAGTATGGTGGAAGTCACCTCGTCAACACCATGGAGACGTACCGCAAGATTGGCCAGTGGACGAGTCACTCGAGGGACATGATTGAGAACTTGCGCAGGTACTATGCCAATAGCTTTGTCGGTGGGTCTCGCATCTTTGAGCTCCTCGCGATACCGCTGGCTGATCCTCTCCCTTGACCACAGACGCCGACAAGCAAGCCGCCATCGACCTCTTCCTGGGAATCGAGCCTTCGCCGCCGCCTCTCCCTACCCACCTTCCTCCTCCACCACCCCGCCCTCGCCGCTCGTATCGCGACTGGTACACTTCCTCTCATCTCGAAGCGACTCTCTCTCCCGCCGAAGCCGAGCTCCGTCTGCAGCAGACGATCGAAACCGACGTTGGAGGCTCGGCCAACTATTGGCAGAGCTACTACCGACCAAAGCTCTTCACGGAGTTGGCGAGACACTTTGCTTACAAGGTCAACAGCACCCTCAAGTACAAGCCGGCAGCGCGAGTCTCCCCTTGCCTCGCTACGATCAGCGCCGAGCGCCGAGCTGACTTGACCTTCTAATCTCGCAGCCACGGCGCAGATCCAATCGACCAAAGTCCCTTCACCCCTCGACTAACTGCTCCTCACCCGCCCGCTCGGTGAGCTGTCTTTCTTCGCTGCTCGTCTCGGCCGTCGCCAGAGCTGATCTCTCTCCTTCTTCCCAAAGCCTCAACGTCGGCGGCGTTCGACGCTGGATGTCCCACCGAGGCAACGCCAAGACGACTCTTCGCACCCGCATCCAATCGCAGCGCATCGACGAAGCCCAACCCGCGCCAACCGCTCCTCCCTCCACGACCGAAGGTATCGTCGCTCGTCTGCTCAACCCCTCAGTCGAGCCCGACGAAGCTCGCGAGTATGCTTCCTACGTCGATCAGTTTGAGAATTTGAGTCTCTCGCAGGATTTGAGCGAGAAGGATGCGTTGCTGTATAGGAATAGTGCGGGGTTGGCCGCCGAGGGTGGAGCGAGCTTGACCGTCGACCGAGCTTCGTTGGCGTTGTATAGGGAGGCGGCGAGTTTGGCGAGGGCGACGGAGGAGGATGAAGATGCGTTTGTGTAGTGCTGGAGAGCGGTAGATGACGAGGGGAGGGGATGTTGGAGAGATGAGGAGGTGCCCGACCTCGGAGTTCGTCTGGGCCGAGGTTGAGGATGAGACGCGCACGGAGCGAGAGATGTGTCGCTGTAGGTTGTGCGAGTAGCTCAGTTACATTGTTGTTGCTAGTTGTAAGTGATCCCAGTGGCGTTTGCGAGACAAAAGGCGAGTCTCTGCTGACCACACCAGCGAGCCTGCGAAGGTCGACGAGACGAAGGGAGCCCGCCGACAAGGCTTGCCCCGCGTCTGCTACCTCGCAAATCTTCTCGACCTCTCATCTCGGCCAAGCAGGACCACAGTGAGCTCACCTACAGTCTATCATCACGTAGGAAGCGCTACACATGTACTGACAGGCGCCACTGCTTCTCAGCTCGACCTCGACGACCAATCTCCAGCGCATGCTCTTTCGCGCCTGAGGAAGGGACCAAGTGAGTCTCTGGTCTACCTTGCTGCATCTACACGCAGTATTCTATCCTGCTTCTGTACCATACCACCCTCACTAGCTCGAGAACTGACGCTCTGCGCCTTCTCCCCCTCAGCCTCGTCACCTCTGAGCGCGAGCATTAGCTTGCCGAGCTACAAGACACCAATGGACTCCTTCTCACTACCAATCGATCCTAACCTCAACTTCTCGGGCCAACTCGAGTACCTCAACAGCGCCGCGCTCGACTCGACTGGCAGCACCTCCTCCGGCGTCAACGCGCCCGTTGGAGGATTCGAGTTCTCCGACTGGCTCATACCCCCCGATGTAACACCCTTCGATCCCAATCAACCCCCCGTCTCCCTCGCCGACAGCTCCTCCAATTCGGCCCTTTTGCGTGGAGCGACGCCTTCGAACGCCGTCAATCGCCTCGTCGGCGCTGGCGCAAGTCGAGGCGCTTCTTCCTCCACTTCGGGAGCTTCGTACACTCAAGGCGGAGCGCATGGGCTGGGCTCTACCTCGGCGCAGGCGCTCAATGGCATACTCTCGAGCCAAGTCCCCTACGGCGGACTTCAGCACGATCTCGACGTCTTCCCTTCCCTCGGCGCGCCGCTCGGACAGCAGGCGACTCGCGGATTCGTAGAACACTCGGGTGACATCCCCGTGGACGGCTACCCTGACCTCCGCCAACTCCCTTTCGCCACCACGGGACAAGCGACGCATCTCGCAGGCGCGCCCGCGAAGGCCACCCCCGCTCCCAACTCTCGCAAATCGACCAACGGCAACAGCAACGGCAACAGCAAGGCCCCGTCGTCGTCTTCAGGAGCTCAAGCGGGCAAGCAGCAACATGCACCCGAGGATGCGGCGGTCCCCGAGGCAGCGCTTCATCTTCTTCGCCTCGCCCTCCCTACTGGATCCAACGGCTCGGTCGCTACCGCCACCACTCTCGACGAGGAGGAAGTACGTTTCGACGACGATGGCGAGAGCGTGGCGACTAGCGTCTACTCGGAGGACGCCAAGGGCAAGAGCCGAGCGAAGGGCAAGGGCAAGCAGGCCGAGCTTTCGCAGGAGGATCAGTCTGGCGCACTCGGTGCGAGACCCGAGGGAGACCTTCGCGTGTGGGAGCATGCCGATGGCCAGCCTCCTCTTCAGTTCAACGTCGGCGGCGCACCTCGTGCTGGAAGCGGGAGAGGCAGCGCGGCGAGCTCGGCCGGAGCGAGGCAACGAGGCTCGGCGGGGAGGGCGCAGAGGGAGCAGACGGCGTCGACTTGTGCCGGCAGTGATTATGGGCAGGCGAGCGCTCAAGCCAACTCGGGCACCGTGGAGGAGGGCGGAAGGAGAAAGAGCGGTCGAGTTCGCAAGACGATCTTGCCGGACCCGGTTCACTTCGGCGACAGCGATGGGAGCATGAGCGACGGAGACGACGACGAAGTGAGCGATCTCGAGGTGGACGACAGCGACAGCGACGTCGAGATTGGAGGTCGTAGGAAGAAGGGCAAGGGCAGGGCGAGCACCTCCGCCAGCGGCTCGGCCAAGGGGAAGGGGAAGCGTCTCTCGCAAGGCGGCAGCAATCCCACCCCCGCCAAAAAACCCCGCACCTCGACGGACAGCCACCCTCCCCCTCCTCGTCGCCCTCGTCGCGCTCGCACTTCCCTCTCTCATCTCATCAACCGCACCCTCCCCGCCACCGTTCCCATCGACCCCGCCTTTGCTCGCTTCTACCGCGCTTTCCCCATCTCCGCCGCCTTCCCTCCCGAATCTTACGTCCACCGCAACAGGCCACCACCCAGCGCCGTCTCGCGCCCGCTTCCCTACACCCCTGCCGCTCCTCCTCCAGCCCCCGCTCTCAACCACGACAAGAACCTCGTCGACCACTTCCCTCTCTCCGACCTCGGCGCCTACGCTTCCACCTCGCAACACGCTCTTCCTCCCCTCGCCTCGACGTCGGCAGCCACCTTCGGCATGAACGGAGGTGCTAGCAACGGGTTGGGTGGCTTCGACCTCGGCGGCCAGCCTCCCATCGATGACACGGGATACAATTGGTTCATGACGCCGCCGAACGATACGACGTGGAACAAGGCGTCGGATCCCTTCAACCTCTACGCTCCTCGTTTCGTCAAGGGCAGCGGAGCCGACAAGTGTGGCATGTGCCCCGTCTGTATCGAGCCGGTCGCTCGTGGTGGTTTCGGCGAGGAGAAGTGGCTCAAGGTGAGAAACTTCGTGCTTTCGGCTTTCGTTTCGACTCGCGCTGACCTTCGCCGGATCGCTCTCGCTCCACAGCTCAAGAACAGCAGCTTCGTCTACCACATGTCCTACGCTCATGGAATCTCCAACATCACCGGTAGGTTTCTTTATGTGAATCTCTCTCCTTTCCGTCTTCCGCTCACCTTTCTCGCTCGCAGGCCTCCCCTTCTCGCCGCCTGCTCAAATGCGCTCCGTCAAGCTCAACGCGACTAGCAAAGATGCTCGTGAGATTATGCGCGAAGGACTTTGCCACAAGGTGAGCAAGGGTCTGCCTGCAAGCGAGCCGTCGAGAATTGCGACTGACCTCCCCCGCTTCCTTCCCCTCCCCGCCTCCCTCTCTCGTCGCCTTCATCTCGATCTCGCAGTGTGACAAGTGGATTCCTCTCGACTCGACCAAGAACCTCGAAGCCCTCGTACCCGAGCTCTTCTGGTGGAAGGTGCGATCTTCTTTCCCCTGCTCCCTCCACCTCGGCGACGAAGCTGACTTCCCTCTGCCTCCCCTTCTCACCGCTCTCATTCACACTCTCATTGATCTCGCCATTGCCTGTCTTCTCGCCATCACAGCACGCCAAGAAGTGCCACAACGACTCGAGGATGGAAGGCGACCGCGACTGCTACCTCAACGACACCGTCTTCCGCCTCGTTTCGGCGAGCAAGATCGCCAACAGCGCTAACGAGCTTTGAAGAGATACAGCCAGGGATGTATTGTTACACGGCACTTTGTAATCACCTTGTATAGCTTTGCAGCTTGGAGCCCAATAGCGCTTGAGCTTGGAGATGGGGCGGGGAGGAGCTTTGCTGGTACTTTCGTAGTTCTCTCAAGGCGAGCTTTGGTCTCGCTTTTTTTGTGCGCGCGCAACGAATTTGTTTTTCACGACGACTAGGGCGCGGAAAAGCAGCGAAGCGCCGCAGCCTCGGTTGAGATCTCGAGCTGATCTCTTCGCAGGTTGAGACTCGTCGAGGGCGCTTCGAAGGGGTCAAGCTTAAGCGAATACGCATCTGATTGCAGTGCGATGCGATGCCGTCCGGAGAAGAGGCCTTAAAGGCTTCGACCGAGTTGAGTGGCCGATTCGCCGTTCAGCGAACGGCGGTGAGAGCTGGCGAGCTGTAAGGCAAGAGAGATCAGCGCTTGATAGAGAAGAGAGAGGGAACACATCACTCACCAGCGATCCGCTCATGTGAGAAGACACGAGCGATGAACGGCGGAGCTCGGTGGAGGTCTATGGCTTGAGCGCTTCGAAAACTGTCCGAGAGGCGACAGAAGGCGCTCTAGGGGACGAAGAGCCTCCTTCCCTCGACGGGAGCGGCTGTTGCCGAGCCTCCACCACCACGGCTCCCTTCTCCCCCTCTCCCCCGGCCGCCTCGTCCTCCTCGCCCATCCCTCCCTGCGTCCCCTCCACGACCTCCACGCCCTCCTCCACCGCCACCACTACCACCACCACCCCTTCCCTTCCCACCCTTCTCCGAGGCTTCCTTCGCCGCCGCCTGCGCCTTGAGCCACTCCTTCGCCGCGACGATTTGCGAGCAAGGAATCGGCGCCAACGCGACGGAGGTGAAGAAGGTCTCGATCCAGAAGGTGAGGGTATCACCGAGGGAGAGTGCTTTGAAGTCGGGAGGTGGAGGAGGGGCGTTATGGGCTCGGAGAGCTGGAGTCGGTTCGGAGGAAGGGGGTGGGAGGACGTAGGGTGAGGGTGCGGGGGCTTCGAGGGAGTTGAAGAGGAGGAGAGGGGCGGGGAGCTCCTTTGAAAGGGATTGTTGGAAGTAGAGGGCGCATTGGAGGGAGGATCGGAGGGAGCGGGGGATGTCGTTGGCTGTCGGCTGGGGAGGAGGGAGGGGTTCTCCGTCTTCTTCGTCGACGGGAGCTGCAGGGTCGACTGGCGGGACTTCCACCACGAAGCCCTCGGGTACGGTGAACAGCTTCTCGACCTCGCTCCAGCTCAGCTCCTCGTTGGCGGCCTGAGCGCGAAGGCGAATTCTTGAATCGGCCTCGATTCCGCCGAACGAAGCCTCAATCTGCCGTGCGATGTTGAGCTGGGTTTCCAGGAAGCGGGTGGCGTCTCGTGCAAGGTCGTGAAGGGGATTGGGAGCGCGTTTGAGGATGTCCAGGATGGAGAGGGCTGCGAAGGAGAGGGTCAGCGAGCGAAAGGGAAGAAGACCGATTGCTCCAGATACAAGGTAAGCGGAGCACAGCGCGAGCAGGAACATACCTTGTAGGGGAACCACTAGCTGATACGCATCCTCTCGAATCCACCGCTTAAGTACAGGGAGAGCATGGACGAGAGCGCTGGCGTCGACGATCCTCCGTTCCCTCTTTGCGCCAGTGCGGCCGCTTCCACCTCCTCGCCCAGCTCCTCCCCTGCCACCACGACCTCCTCTGCCGCCCCTTGAGCTCCCAGACGGGTCGTAGAGACGGGAATCCCGCGAGAAGGTCATCGAGTCGACGGAGCGCTCTAGTTCAGCGACTTGATGCGAGAGAAAGGCAGCTCCCATGGCTTTGGAAAGAGCTTCTCGCTGTAGGTTGACAGCAAGGTCAGCCTGAGCATCATGAGACGGACTCGCTCGTCGAGGAGCTGCTTCTGCTGGAGGGAGGTCGAGGGAAGCCGTCCTCGAGGACCGTAGAAGAAGCGTACCTTCTCTTCTGCGGTGGTCATGATGTACAATATCTCGTCTTTCGTCGGAGAAGCCTCAATTCGGCCAGCGGTGAGATCGGCGAGCAGACGTCGGAGGCAAGCCTTGAAGTCGGCCAGCTCTGTCACCTCTCTCCCTCCTTCGTCACACTCGGAATTTGTCGAACCGCCAACAAAGCTCGTACGGAGCTGTAGGCTTCTCCCTCGCTTCGCGCAGACAGCTTCTCGCATCACCTCCACCCGCGTTATCGTCCGCGCCCCACTTCCAAGTTCCGCCAGCATGCGCCTCGTCTCCCTTCTTCTGCTAGCAGCGGTAGCTCAGGCTGCACCTCTGATCCTCGACGCTCGTAGCTGGAACCTCTTCGACAAAGTCCGGGTCTTTGGTGACTCGCTCTCGGACGATGGGTAAGCTGCTTGCCGGTCAATCGTTGACCGAAGCTGACGCTAGACTGGATGCTGTACAGGAGCGGAGCATGGACGGTCTCCAACTTTACTTGGCCAGCTGATCCTCACTACTTTGGCCACCGCTTCTCGAATGGCAAAGTGAGTCGACTGCTCGGCGATCGCGTTTGGACGTTCGAGCAGGGGAAGTGAGGTGCTGGATGCCTGAAAGGATTTGTAAAGGGAAGGCGTCTCTCTGAATCAGGCGCTGACGGTTTAATCCTCCCGTTTCCTCCTCGATTAGGTCTACGCCGAAGTGCTCGCCGGCGCGCTTCGCCTCCCTATCGATGATCATGGTGCGTTCGGCTCGCTTTCTCAACATCTTCAGAGCTGACCCTCATCTTTTGACAGCCGTCGGAGGCGCTACAGTGAACGACGACGTCGTTCAAGGCTACACGGGCCCTGCCTCGACCATCCCCTCGCCCTCGGTGCTCGACCAGGTCGCCGCTTTCCTCAAGCTGCCCCGTGGAGGTTCCAACGATCTCACCAAGTCGCTCGTAATCATCTACGGTGGTGCCAACGATGCCTTCTTCGGTCTCCCCAACATCACCGCCGCCGAAGTGGTCGCCAGCGTGCAGGTCGCCGTCAAGCGACTCAAGGCTCGCGGCGCCACGCACTTCCTTCTTCCTACCCTTCCTCCTCTAGGTGCCAACTACCCCTTCAGCACCCTCGTGCCCAGCTACTCGCGACCCCTCGCTAAATTCTCCGCCGACCATCGAGCTGCGCTCCTCGCCCTCGCCGAGTCGGATCCCTCCATCGTCGTCACCGATCTCTTCCCTCTCTTCCAGTCCATCTACAAGAACCCAGCCTCTTATGGCTTCGACGCGGCGGTCTTGAACCGTAGCTGCTTACGAGGAGGTGAGTCTACGGATGAAGAAGAGAATCCGGAGCCGAGCTGACTCTTGAGACAGTCTACATGGAGGTCGCCGGTAGCGTCACAGTCTGCGAGAATCCTCGTGAATATGTGTGGTGGGACGAGTACCACCCTACGAAAGTGGCGAGTCGTTAGATCGAGAAGGCGCCGTAGCAGAGAGCCCAGGCTGCCAGCGCCGAGCTCTCTTCTCTTCTCCTGAGCTTGACGGCAGCGGCGGGCTCCCGTCGAGGATGCCAGCGACTTGTTAGTTTTCTTAGACTGCGTACTGACCCTCTCGCGTCCGCAGACTCATCAACTCATTGCCAGCGAGGCGCTCAAGGCGTTGAAGGCGAAGGGATGGGCTCCTTAGACGGTGAGGGGAGAGTTTGGTCCCCTTAGACGTTCGCAGAAGGCTGTTAGACTATCGATTGTGATGTACTGAGCTTCCTATGTCTGTCTGTTCTACTTTGTCCACGTCTCGGGCGAAAGACGACTTCGGCGCCGAGCTCGAAAAGGGGGTTCTGCGGTGTTGCGACATGAAATCGCTGCTCGGGGAACAGCTCAGCGTCAGGTAAACCTCCTCGTCTACTCTTTCGCTCTGCAAAGACTAGTCTGAAGTCGGCTACTTGAGGAGAGAAACGCGCCGCTCGACATGCACGCGCTTCTTTCCTTCTCGCCTCTCCCTCGTCTGCTCCTCGACATTGGCCGCAACAGCAGGCGGAACTGCTACAGGATGCCAACATCACCGTCGACACCCCTGCCGACAGGCGCACGGCCTTCCAACCCTCCGCCGTCATCCCATCTCCCTCAGCCGCTTCGAGCGCTTCAGCTCCGTCTACAAAAGCTACAGGACACCAGCGACCCTTCAACACTACCCTTCCTACGCGCATACGCCATCGGGTTCGCCGCCTCTTTCCTTCCAGCGCTCCTACGAGTGCTGCTCAGTAGCCGAAGGGTCAGCGTCTCCAAGCTCGCCTCGCGGAGCTTGAAGGCTCTCCAACGGGCGCTGAGTCCGAGAGGGCTGGCTATGGGATTTGGAGTGGCTGTAGGAGGTGCGAAATGGGGGGAGAGTAGGGTGGAAGGAGCGGTGCGGGCGAGCTATTTCGCTGGGCTCCGCAAGTTGGAGGCGAGGCGACGAGGCAAGAGGCCAAAGATTGAGGAGATTGAGGAGGATGAAGAGGCGACTCGGAAGGCTACAGACAAGCACGAGGCTATCGTCAAAGCGCTCTCGACCTTCCTCTCGGCGACCCTCGCCTCCTTCGTCTCGATTTCGCTCCTCCAATCTCGGTCTCCAAGCTCGCCCAAACGCCGACAGCCAGAGGATACCGCAGATCTTCAACTTGGCTTCTCGCCTTACCAGTCATTGACGACGGAAGACGCTGGAGCCTCCACTGCTCGTCGTCCGCCATCGCCGAGCTCCGCCATCCTTCGACCAGCGGTGCAGTCACCGACATTGGACCTTTCCCTCTTCATCTTTGTGCGGGCCAGTGAGTCTGACCCCCCTCGAGCTCTTGTCCCTCTCGCTGACCAGCTCTCGGCGCTCTTTCCATCTCCCTTCTCAACTCTCGACTCGCTCCCTCTGTTCTCTTTTCCCAGCCGACGTCTTCGTTCGCGGTCTCTACGAAGCTACAGCAATCACCAGCGGCCGAAGAGGTGCTCTCCTCGCCTTCCTCGCCTCCCACGCCGACACGCTCGTCTTCTGGGCCTCCTGCTGGAGGATCATGTGGTGCTGTGAGCTCATTTCCTTCCTCCGTCCCGTCAAACCCGCTGACCTTCGTTTCTGATCCATTATTCAGGGTTCTACCTCCCCGACCGCCTCCCACCGACCTACAACAAGTGGATTCTCAAGCTCGCGAGGATGGACCCGAGGCTACTTCGCCTTCTTCAGTACGCACGCAACAACGAGTATGTCTACGGCCAGCGACCGAGTCGAGAGGTCGCTATCATGTGCGAGGAGATTGCTTCGGGTGTTGGTCGAGAGGCGAGGTGAGTTAAATCTTCGCCGAGGGAGAGTATCGTCGACGGGCCGAGCTGACTCTTGCGACCACCACAGCTTCGTCAACCCTCAGTACCTCAAGAGACTCGACTGCTCGGTCGTCCATGGCAAGGTCGGTCGAGGAACCTGCGAGGCCAACGCCGTCAAGCGATTCATTGCAGCTTTCCGCGACTGCCTCCTCATCTACCTTCCCGTGCGCGCACTCGTCGTTACGTAGATTTGAAGCTCGCTGACCCTGTCTATCAATAGGTCCACCTCGTTCCTCAACTTCTCTTTAACCTCAAAGGGCTGTCAAAGAGTCCCTCGGCGTCCATCATTCACATCCTCCTCGCCGCAAGCCGAAGCTCCGCCTTCCTCGCGACTTTCGTCGCGAGCATCTACGCCTCGTGAGTCTCACCTGCACTTCCTCTTTGAATTTCTGAAAGCTAATCGATACCTCCTATCTCGCCTATAGGGTCTGTCTCGTCCGTACTCGGATTCCTCTCCTCCTGCTGCCGAACATCAATCCTCAAATCTGGGACAGCGGCCTCTGCACGGGACTCGGTTGCTTCCTCTGCGGATTCAGGTGAGTTTCAACTCTGTAGCCTTTCGATAGCTCGCTAAACGCAATCCCTCGCAGCGTCCTCATCGAGAACAAGCGCCGCCGTCGCGAGATGGCGCTCTACGTCGCTCCTCGAGCTCTGCAAGTCGTCTTCGATGATTGATCCTCCTCGCTCAACTAACGATCTGTGCACTTACAGCTACGCAACGATGGAAGAACTCGTCCCGCGTTTCCTGCTTCACGGCAAGGCTGCCGACGCTCTCGCACGGTGGGCCGAGAAGAGCATCTTCGCCCTTTCGACCGGCACGGGTACGTCGCTTCTTTCCTCGAGTAGTATCGAAGCACTGAGCTGAATCTTCTGTGTCTCTTTGGCGCTTGCAGTCGTCAGTGCAGCCGTTCATCGGCCGGATCTCGTGAGCGGAGTCGTGAGAGGAGTGGTGGGATACGCCGTGGGGGACTGGGGCGGCAAGGGCGTATCGAGGCGGAGGAAATGAGATGTCAAGTTCGATATCGATGAGCTGGCTCTTTTTTAACCCTCAGGCAAGCACCGAATAGCGTTGACCCCTGCTCACTTTCGGCGACGATCGAGGTTCGGCCGAGGGGAGTCCAACTGAGAGAAGCGGTTCAGAGCAGACTCGCATATCGAACACAGTAATCTACGCCCGAATACGGAAGCTGACGCGATCCTGAGAGTTGGTTGAAGCACACAGCTCGCGGTGTTGAAAGCCCGACTCCGAGGGACGCTCGCTGCTCGCTTCTCTCTCCCAGCTCTTCACCTCGTCGTTTCGGCTCGGCTCGCGCGTCAGCCACTTTTTAGCATGAATGGGGGACATGAGAGCGCCACATCGCTGCCTCCTGCCTTCAGCTCCATCCCTTCTTCTTCCGCCGTCTCGCACCACCACTTTTAGGCGACTCGAGAGATCGGCCGAGCTCTGATCACCGGACGAGCAGCTGCAAAGGAGCAGAGTCATCAGGAGGTGAGTCTTGGGACCTTCAGTTCGAGTTCAAGAGGGGCAGGAGCTCGTTTGAACGGCGAGGAAGGCGAAACGAGCGGCTGGCGTTGAAGGGATCGGCCAGCTATCGCGAGCCAGCAGATGGGTGACGGAGCGAGGAGGGCTCAGGCAGGGGAGGCTATCCGGCTATTAGAGCTCTGCACCTCCTAAGCAGGCCGAGTTCGGCGATAGTTGGGGCGAGGGAGCTGTGAGCGAACGGGTCGAAGGGCGTCTGTTGGCGAGCGGCGAGCTGCTGAAGGGGTGGATGGGGTTTCATGAGCACCTGCAGGGCGTACGGGATCAGCTACGAGTTTCCGAACGACAGCTGACCGTTCTCGGCGCTGTCTCTCGTACAGAATCGGCCGTCTCGCTCTTCCTCCCGCGACGAAAGGTCCCCTAGCTCTGCCTCTTCATCCACTTCACCAGCGCCTCATCTCCGAGCAGGAGTCCTTTAGACTCGCGGCTGAAGCGCGTTGAGGATCTCGCTACAGCCTCCCGAGCGCAGAGGGAGCGGCCAGCTCTGAGCGCGTCTCGACCTTCGAGTCCAGGAGATCGCCGCTCGAGGCTCTTCCTTTCCCTCGAAACGAGACGAGCAGCTGTAGCCTAATCGCCGGGTTGCTCGAACATCGCGTAAAGCGCTCCCTTGCTCCGCCGCGCTTCCCGACGAGCGCTGGAGGAGCAGCCGCCGAGCGACGCTGCCGACCGTTTCCTCGCCGCCCTGCTGCCGTCTGCTGCACCACACCACGCCCTCCACTACACTGAAGGCACGTCTCCCCTTCGCCTTCCCAGCCGCCTGTGCTTTCAACTCACCTGTTTGCCCCTCCAAAGCTCCATCTCGGCGGGCGAAAGCTTCCAGCGGCGAAGGCGTCTAGATCAATTGTCGAGCGAGTAGCAGCAGAGCCATCAGGCGGTCGATAGCGAGGCAGGACGAGCAAGTCGAAGGTGAGTCGGAGAAGACTCGTCGACGAGCAGGAGGAGGTAGGAAGGCAAGAAGGGAAACGGTCGGAGGGGAGCCTAGGCGATGAGAGCTCCTTGCTCGGGCTTGACCGAGATGAGCTCTAGAGGTCGAGATGAAAGACCAGGCGCGTGTGCGCAGCATCAATGCCGAGCGGAGAGTGGTTTGGTCGACGAAGGAGCGCTGGGGAGAGGGAGCGGAGGGTCGTCGGCGATGAAGGGCGAGTTGCGGCGGTGGCTCATCTCTGGTTCCTACGCGGCTGGAAGCTGTAGGCGATTCGGTGCAGCAGCTCTGCGCATGCCAAGTCGAAGAAGGAAGATCAGTTCGGCGAGGGAATCAGGAGGAGGAGAGCAGCCCGACTCCGGCTCGGCGCAAGACTGACCGCGCTCTGCACCCCTCCCTCGCAGGTCTCCCTTCCTCTGCTGCCTACTCCCCTACAGCTCTTGAGCTCGCCGACGAAGGGTCCAGCTCTACTTCTGCCACATCTCACCGCTCGACCGTTCAGCGACGGTCCCATCTCAGCCAAACCTACCTCGCTGCATCCTTCGCCTCTCCCTCGTCCGCTGCACCTCATCTTGTCACTGCCGCTCTCGCTTCTTCGACGTCTCGACAGCAGGCAGCTTCAGCAGATCCATCTCGACCATCCGAGTGCTGCGACACCCTCCTACAGCGCCAGGAGGAGCGAGCCGAACCGAGCACAGCGACGAATCGCGAAGGGGTCGCATTTCGGCGAGCTGATTCTAGGGAAGA
Source organism: Leucosporidium yakuticum (assembly GCA_019775505.1). Taxonomy (NCBI): domain Eukaryota; kingdom Fungi; phylum Basidiomycota; class Microbotryomycetes; order Leucosporidiales; family Leucosporidiaceae; genus Leucosporidium; species Leucosporidium yakuticum. The sequence continues at coordinate 274,377 of JACWFO010000038.1, forward strand.
GGGGAGGGTGAGCGTGGTTGATTCAGCGACTTTCTGCAGGTCAACCGGTGAGTTGCATGCTCGATCAATCGGCGCGAGCTCCCTATCTCACTGCAGATCTCGCTCGCTCCCCCCACAGAACGAACCCTCCTCGCGCCTCTTGCTTTCCTCCACTACACCCCGTTACACCTCCATCGACTACAAGCCTACAGACGGATTCGAGCTCGACTCGGACGGCCGCGCGGACTCACCTACATCTCCCGTTCAACGACCCTTCGACCACTTCGCGCGGCGATCTTTTGGAGGAATTCGCTTCTTCTGCTCGACGGCAACGGCGTACGACTCCTCGAGGACGAGCGTAGCTAAGAGCTGTACATCAATACCTTCTTCACGCGCTACTACAGCCCGGTTGAGGCAGCGACGGCTTCAGCGACTTCTCATCGACGCGGTTGGTGGGTCGCCTTCTGCACCGAGTGAAGCTACAAGTTGATCAAGTCGAGGAAGAGGAAGGAAGAGCGAAAGCTGACGTTCTTCTTCGCGTGCAGGGCACTCTCGGTCATTAGCGAGGCTCTGACTCTCCGCCTTATTGCTCGTCTCCATCTGTCGCTCCTCTGCTTCCTCCCTCTCCCTTCCCTGCGGCAGTCTTTGATACGTCAGGTGAGCTCAGTTGGACGGTATCCTTCCCTGCTGTGACCCCAGCTAACCTTCCCGCTGCCTTCTCTGCAGCTCAAGCCCCCACCCGAATCCCTCGAGCTCTCGTCGCCGTGAGCTTCGCTTTCTGGTCACAATACCAAGCCCGAATGCACCAGCTGATGAATCTCTATACAGGCGTCTACGTCCCCGACCGCCCGAGCACATCTCGGACCCTTCCTTTTCATGCGCCCTCCGCCGACAAGCGCTCTCGCCTCGCAACTCCCCTTCGACGTCCTCTATCAAATCTTCCTCTCGGTCCAAGCCCTAGCACTCGAAGCACGAGGCGAGTATTGCCATGGAGGCCAACTCGTCGGCTGGGACTCGAATGAGGCAGTCGCCCCCTTCGCGCTCGTTTGTCGCGGTTGGGAGGAGGCAGCGATCGCCGTGCTGTATCGGTCGGTCTCGTTACGAGGCGGAACGGCGGCGAGAAGCTTCACGGCTACAGTGAAAGCTCGACCCGCATTAGCCGAGATGGTGCATTGGCTGGCGATTGGTTTGGGAGAGGAGGAAGAGGAGGAGGAAGGCGACGACGAGGAGACGGGATCGATCGACATGGACGACGCCGAAGGCTGGGCACTAGCCTCCCAAGCCTTGATGCAGGCTCTACTCGCGCTCCCCAGCGTCGACCACGTCCTTCTTCGCCCTCTCGACAGCTCAGCAAGACCCGACCTCCTCACCTTCCTCGCTCGCCCAAGACGCCTCAAGTCGCTCGTTCTCCTCGCCCGAGAAGCCGTGTCGAGTCCACCATGGGCAGCTCTCATCAAACCGGAGGATGGCCCTCTCCTCCTACCAGGGTTAGAGCGGCTGCTCGTCGACGTTTGGGACACGGTCGTGACCGATTCGATCCCCCGCGATGCTCCTTCCCCTTCCCTACCACCTCTCGACCTCACATGCTTCTGCCATTCCAGCAACTACCCAGCATCCCTCATCTACCCTCTCCTCCCCGCCTCGCCCAAACTCGATACGCTCTATCTCTACTTTGAGCACCTCCGACCCTCACGAGCAGCGGCCGACGCCCTCCTCACCGTTCCCAAGCTCCGCCATCTCCATTTCCTCGGTAACCCTTCCTTCGAGGAGTTGGAAACCGACTACGAGACCTACGCAGCCGCCAACCTCGTCCCAGCTCTCGACCTTGCCCTTCCTTTCCTTTCCAATCTCGAAACCCTCGCCGTCTCGGCTACCGACATTTCCACCTCTTTCCTTGCTCTTCTACCGCCTCGCCTGCATTACATCAAGATTAGAGCCTATAGTCCTTACGGATTCGAGCGGCCAAGCAGGATTCTTGAGATGCTGCGGGACTCGGAGGTGGATTTGAAGAGCTTGAGGGAGTTGGAGGTGCAGGACTCGAGCGAGCGGTGGCCGATCGAGTTGCTATTGGCGGTTGAGGAAGCGTGCGAGTCCCGAGGTGTGCGATTCTTGTTCGTGTTGGATGATGCGGGTGAGGAGGAGGATGAGGAGATGGGTTGAGGCGGCGACGAGCGAGGAGACGTCAAGAAGGGATTGGAGGTTGACGGAGCGGTAGCTCAGTCTATCATTATACAAGGAATTGAAAGTGCTATCACTCAACCAGCTCCCGCGTTTCCTTCCATACATTGTCGCATCAGCGCCGAGAGAACGAAAGCGCCGAGCTTGCGAAGTGATGTCTTGCTCGTGCATTCCAGCAGGCTTTGAAAAGAGTGCAAACGCTCCTTGCTACTCACGAGGATCTTTCACACGCAGCTCCACCGCTTATCTCAGCTCTTGCGGGGAATCTTGGCTCGAGATGAGGCTGAACGGACAAACGGCTGCTCTTCATCTCAGGAAACAGTTGCAACCGTCTCGGCGGGACGGGTGCAGGGACGAAGGCGACAACCCATGTGAACTCGGTTGCGGGTGCATCTGGTTCCCGAGGAAGCATCTGAAGAGCTCTCGCTTCTCACTCTCATCGCCGAAGTGGCCTCTCGGAGTAGTCTCTCGAGCCGTGAAGAGAGAAACTAGAACACAGTGATTGGTTTGCGAAAGCTACACAAGTAAAGGTCGCGATAGAGTGGGGGGGAAGAAATCGTAGAGTAGGGAAGGGAGGGGGTAAGGTGGAGCGAGTCGAGGCAAGGGCTCGAAGAACGGGAGGGGGG
>JACWFO010000380.1:0-12548 GCA_019775505.1 Leucosporidium yakuticum
GTGTAACAGCGTACACTCTACCCCTTCAGATGTGCCAAAAACACGATCCTGCATCTCTACAACCCTCACCCGAGCCGAGCAGGAGGAGTGGGAGCTCGGTCGGGGGAGTCTCTGCATCGAGTTGAGACTTTTTGCTGCAGGGGTGATTTGTAGGGGAGTAACAGCGTACAATGTTTACCTTCAGATGACTATTCTGCTACAGAAACCGACCCGCACCACCACACCCCTTCCTCGCCTTCGGAAGGGGAGTTGGGAACTCGGGGCTGGGATTCTGCACCGAGCCGCTTCCATTGGCCCTACGGGGACTGATTTATCTTCATAGGACTACTACGGCTACTACGCGTCATCTACACGCCCAACCAACCCTCCAAAGCGAGCCAAAGGACTCTCAGCAGCCCCACGTCTCTTTCGACCGACGTCGGCGAAAAGGGTCAGGAAACTCTTTAGATGGTCGGTGAGGGACGTGCTGCACCCTTCAACGCTGGGATCGCTCCATGCTATTTACCGGATCTAATATGCTCACAAGGGATGCAAAGTCCCATAAATGGGCTGGCGCTCGTTCTCTCGTTCGGCTCTGCTCACTTCGCCGAATCGCTACTCTAGCCCTTCCTCAACGTTGGAGGAGGGCCGAGAGCTACTAGAAGCTCTTCCGAGCATTTCAAACTAGCTTTCGAAAGAAAAGGGCGCCAGGGAAGCCCTACAGAAGGCGAGAGCCGCAGGGGCGACCAAGTCCGAGATCGCTCAGCGCCTCCTCCTGCCTTCAACGATGAGGTAGAGATACAGAACGCCTCTTAGGTCCGCTGTAAGTCTTGCTCACGGCGAGTCGGCGGCTACGAAGGCTCGGCACGAGTTGAGGCGGGCTCGGCGCTGTCTCTTCGCGCTTCGCACCGGCTTCGGCGAGGGTCGAGCGCCCCCGAGGGCAGCTTTGATGCATCAAGGACTCCGCGCGCTACCACGAAAGCGACTGTCGACCGTCGAACACCGCCGAGAGCATCAGCGAGCCTTTCGCGGCGGACGAGCTTGGCACCCTTTCCTTTCTACCTTTCTCTCGTCTCGGCTCAGCAACTCAAGGCGGACACCTAGGGTACGATGGCAATCACCGAGGCCTCTCAGTCGAACCTTGTGACCCGCAAGAAAGGCTTCAAGACGAGGACGCATCGTCGCCCACCTCTGCTTCCTCCTCGATCCGTCGGTCCCCTCGAGGTCGACCCTTCTGTAGCAGGGATGGAGAAAGGAGAGCTTAAACCTTGCTACTAGCGTGGTACTGCTCGGCACCCGCTCGCGACTGGCTTTCCCTCGCGATCCGACTTCCCTTTGTCGCCTTTCCTCCCCTGGCGATCGCTCTTGAAACGATCCTTTGTTCTGGCGGTAAGTTTAACATCACCCCTTGTTCGCATTAGTGTTTCTGCCCCCGCCTTCCGTGCACTGTACCAAACCCGGGGTTGTCACTCGCTTCCCTCAAGAAGGCCGACGAGAGCTGAACCGCTTCTCTTCTTCCTACACCTCCCTTCCACTCGCTCAGCATGCTCTACCCCTCGAGCTGGATCACCAAGACTCTTCTACTCGCCGGTATCGCCGTCTCGTCCTGCGATGCCCTCGCCATCCGCGCCGTAGGAGACAAGATCGCCGTCACCACCTCCAAGGGCTCCGTCTCGGGTTATGCTGGTGAGTGAGCGACTCGAGAGCAGCCCTCTGATACTTTACTGACCATTCGAGCCTACAGGATCCGTCGCAAACCGCTACGTCGTTCCCTACGCCGAGGCGCCCATTGGAGCTCGGCGCTTCCAGGATCCCGTCGCCCTTTCAGCCTTCAAAGCGTGCGTTGAGCTTCTTCGGCGAGCCCCTGGTGATATACTGACTCTCCTTCTACAGCTACGACGGCTCAGGGCTTCCTCCCGCCTGCCCACAGTGGTCCATCGACAACATCTCCGAGGACTGCCTCTTCTTGAGCATCTACACTCCTACCGGGGCTACTAGCTCATCGAAGCTCCCTGTCATGTTCTGGGTGAGTAACTCAGTCTGCCTCACATCTCCGTTTCTCGACTCGCCGCTGATCCTACTCGCTCGGCTCGGCTCACAGATTCACGGCGGCTCCTTCTACGCCGGCGCGACCACCAACTACGGTCTCGATGGCTCCGAGCTCGCCAATGCTCAGAACATGATCGTCGTCACCGTCCAGTACCGTCTTGGACTGCTCGGATTCATGAAGAACGACGGCCTTCGCCTCTCCGGCAACTACGGTCTCAAGGATGTGAGTACAGTTGCTTAAACCCGACTTTAAGAGTAGCACTGACCCCTTATTCCCTCCCTCGCAGGTCATCATGGCCCTCAGTACGCCGAGCTCTGCGTTTCCTTCCACTTCGCCGAAGCTGACCCGCTCCTCCTCCTCCTCCACCTCCTCCTCCTCCTCCTCCGCAGACTACGTCAAGACTGAGATCAAGGCGTTCGGAGGAGACCCTTCGCGCGTCACCCTCGCCGGACAGAGCTCTGGAGCTGAGCTCATCAAGACTTTGCTCGTCACCCCCTCGGCCACCTCGCTCTTCGCTCGCGCCATCCTCCAGTCCGCCCCTCTCGACTCTCACGACCAGACCATCGCCGTCGGCAACAGCGTCGGAGTCCTCGCCGCTTCCTACCTCGACTGCACCACCCTCGCCTGCCTTAAGTCCGCCTCGGTCGACTCGCTCCTCAACTCGCAGGCTGGAGTTGTCTACTCTGCCCAGGCGAACCAGATTGCCGGTATCCGCGTGCCCGAGTCGCCCATCCGTCCTGTGGTGGACGGCAAGCTCGTTACGAGAGAGTTCAGGTCGGTCGTCGCCAGCGGTCAGGCGCTCGAGGGCCCTACCAAGCCGCTCATCTTCACGACGATGAAAGACGAGAACGCTCTTGCTATCTCAGGACTGTGAGACGCTGCTCTCCCGTCCCCTTCACGGTGAACTCGGCTGACCGACTCTCCCTCCCCAGCTTCGCCGCTCCCATTCCCGCCAGCGATTTCAACGGAGACGTCGCGCTATTCTTCTCCGAGCGCGCTGATACCATCATCAACTCCGGCCTCTACGACCCTTCGCTCTACTCGGGAGACGACGCCACCCGCCTCGCCCTCACTGATGTGGGAACCGACTTCAGCTGGTGAGTTTCGCCTCTCGCGAGCGCTTTTCGTCGCTGACACTGTCACACCTTTTGCAGGACCTGCGCCAACCAGCAAACCGCCATCAACGTCACCGCTGCTGGACAGACCGTTTACCAGGGCCAGTGGAACCTCGGCGTGAGCTACACCAACCGCACCAACAGCTTCACCGCCTTCAAGGCTGCGCACCAGGACGACATCTACGCCGTCTTCAACCCTACCAGCATCGGTCTCACTCGCGGTCAATCCGCCCTCGTCAAGGAGGTTCAAGCCCGCTGGGGTGCATTCGTGAAGACGGGATCGCCTAACTCGGCGTCCTACCCCACTTGGTCGCCCCTCGCCAGCGGATCCAACCTCAACCTCCTCGTCCTCGGTAACGACACCGTTCACGGTACCAGTGCCACCTCTGCTACTCAACGCACGGCCGAGTGCGCCATCGGCTCGGGCATCTACACGCTCGTCTAAAGATCGGCTCTCGTTCTCGCTCGTATTCCTCAAGGTGAGCAGCTTTCCTTTCGAGTGTCTCGCGCTGAACTCAAGCTGATTTGTTCGCCTCCCTCAGATACCCTCTTTCTCGTCTCTCGCATCGCAAAAAAATCGTCCTTCGCACCCTTCTCCCCCTTCGCAGCTCGTCCGCAACGCTCTCGCATCCCCTTCCGACCTCGTACCCTCTCCCTCGCATCTCGCCGATATCGCCTCGTTCTCGTAGCCTCCAGTTAAACGCAATAGATTTCATTCTGCGCTCTCCACAGCTCACCGGCGAATCGAATCGAGAGCGAGAGGAAGCTTCTCGGTGCTCTCCGTTCTCGGCGCTCTCGAGGGAAGGGAGGTCGATAGAGAAAGCGAGGTATTCACACAAGCGCCCAGCGCCGTACTACACTATACTACATCAACCGTCTCCCTACAAGCGCAAGCACAAGCTCAAGCCTCGACCTCAGCCACACTCGCCTCTCCCTCCCCCGTCCCAGCCGCGATTTTGCCCTCACTCGCCCTCCTAACTCCCTCCCTAATGATCTCCAACGTCCTCCTCAACTGACCCTTCTCCATTCCCTTGCCGTTCTGCAGTACCTCGGCCAATCCAAGCTTGGCAAAGTGAACGAGGAAAGCAGCGTCGGCTTGGAGGGTGAGAGGGAGGGATTCGTTGGCGCGCATCTCGCGCTCGCGGGCGCGCGAGGTCGTCTCGAATTGCTTGGAGATGGAGATGGCGCGCTGGACGAGAGTGCTGGACGAGGCATAAAGAGGGTCAGCGAAGGGAGCGCGGAGGAGATGGCCAGCGAGAAAGGACGAACTCGGGCAAGCCGGCCATTGAAGCGACGTGAGGACCGTAGGACTTGGGCGAGGATCCGTTGATCTGGTGGAGGTAGTGGAGAAGGTCAGCGAGAGCTCGTCGGTTGGTTCACGGAAGTGGAACAGACTCACGAGCTTGTACAAGAAGACGACGGCGCGAGTGTCATCGTCGACCTGCGTCTGCATGTTGCAGAGGCGGATCTGAGAGTGGTACTATAGTGAAAGAGGGTCAGCCTTGCTATCTTAACGCCCAAGCGCGAGCAGAACGACTCACGGCAAAGTCCTCGGTGAGGGAGGTGAAGTGAGTGGCGAAGAAGCCGACGCATCCGACGTGAGTCGCGAGGCGGTGAAGGACGGCATAAGCGATGGCCATGCCGTCGTAAGTCGAAGTTCCACGTCCGAGCTCATCGAGGATGACGAGGGAGCGGGGAGTAGCCTGCGCGAAGAGCGAAGGCGAGTCAGCTCTTCGCCTCGATTCGACCGAGAGTAGGGAGGAGAGCGCACCTTGGTGAGAATCTTGTTGCAGTCGTCCATCTCGACCTTGAACGTTGAAGCGTTGGCGAAGATGAAGTCGTTGGCTCCCATGCGCGAGTAGATGGCGTCGACGGGGGCGATGCGAGCCTTGGAGGCGGGGACGTAGCAGCCGACTAAGAGTAAGGGGTCTGCATCAGCGCTCGTTCGAGAGAGTCATCGGAAGCGAAAGAACGTACGCTGAGCCATGATGATCGCAGCGCAGGTCATGCGGAGGAGCGTACTCTTTCCAGCCATCTAAGATAGGTGACCGAGATTAGCGAAGCTCGAGAGCGCTGAGGATGGCGAGACGCACGTTGGGACCAGTAAGTAGGATCATCTGTTCGGCGTTTCCTCCGAGAGCGACATCGTTGGGGATGAAATCGGTGGTAGCGCTGCGAGGAGGGTTCCATCGGGGTCAGCTCTCGCCTCCCTGCTCCTCGCGCTCGAGAGCAAAGTACCACTCACCTCAGCACACAAGGATGCCTCAACTCCTCAAACTCGATGATAGCCTGGTCGCTCTCCACAATCTCGGGCCTCACGGCGGGCTCTCCCAACGCCTGCGAGCTCTTGGACAAGCTCATGAGACAGTCGAGCTCGGCGATGACCTTGACGACGTCGAGCCAGGTGCTGTAGTCCTTGTCAAACTCGCCGTAGACCTGTCGAGGGGTGATATCGAGGGGGGGGGGGGGGGGGGNNGCAGAGGGGGGAGAGGGAGAAGGATCAGCTTCGCAATGCCTGGCAAGCGCAGCGCAGCTCGCGGAAAGAAGACGAAACGTGTTCAAAAGACGTACCTTGTACTGGAAATCATTGACAACGGCCGTCTTCCTCTCCCTCGCCTCCTTCAAGTCGGAAACGAGACGAGTGACCTCGGGCGACCAGTAACGGTTGAAAGCCTTGGTGCTCGACATTTTGGTCCAGTTGCTGGGGACTTTGACCTTGACGGGGACTTCGAGCTGTAGGTGTAGGTGTAGCGAGGGGGGAGGGTCAGCTTCGGCGGTGGAGCGAGCAGCGAGGAGAGAAAGAGAAGGAGGAGAGCGCACCTGGTAGATATCCTTGGTGCCGATGTCCTTGAACGAGACGGTGCACCTGTCGAGAAAGACTGGTTAGCAGACGACTCGGGGATGGGGAGAGGACGAGCCATTAAACTCACTCGAGATCCCTCTGCGCCTTCCTCAGCTGCTTCTGAAGTGCCTCCTCGATCTTCTCAACGTTCTCTTTGACGCGCTGTTGGGCATCAGAAGTAGGTCAGTCCTGTCCGAGATCGAGCGAACTAAGCGAGAAAAGCTCACCTCGTAATCCTCATCCTTTCCATCGACGGGGAGCAGCTCTGTTCGTTCGGTCGATTCATCAGCTCTTCACTCCACGCTCACCGCGGGCAAAGGAAAGCGCGACTCACCATCCCCCTCAAACAACTCCTTAACCTCGTCCAACAAGCTCTTAAAATCGGGCACACCCCTCAACAACCCGGGCACGCCAGTTGATTTGAACTCCTCGGTCGCGATCGTGGTGAGGGTTTCGAGAGCGGTCGAGATGCGCTCGAAGGACTGTGTGGGTGGGTGAGAGGGGAAGATGGTCAGTGAGGAAGAGGCTGAGCGGGAGGGAGAGGGACGGACGGAGACGACTTTGAGGCTGTGAGCGAAGGAGCGAGAGGGGAGGAGGGAGGTCAGCGCTGATCTCGATGCAGTCTCCATGTACCCAGAAAGAGCGGAGAGAACGAGAGAGAAGCCCAAACTCACAACTCCTGCTTCTTGCACGACTTTGCGTGAATACGACTGAGCATACGTTCGAGGTCGGGCAATTTCTTAGCCATGGCGTCAAAAGTGGTGGAGAAGACGTTGCTCTTCATGAGGTCTTCCACGGCGTCGAGGCTGTATTGTCGGCGGGGGAGCGAGCGAGCGGGCGGGCGGGAGGGGGAGGAGGGAGGGGAGAGGAGGGGAGTGAGCTCGAGCCCGGCGCCGAGAGAGATAGCGAGGAAGACTCACCGGTCATTGATAGCCCCGACCTGCCTCAACGGCGCACAAAGCCAAATCTTGAACAACCTCTTCCCAAATGGCGTAACACAACGACTGAGCAACTGAAAGAGGGTTCCCTCTTGACCTCCTTGGGAATTTTGGAGGACTTCGATGTGGGCGAGAGTTTGGCCGTCGAGGATGAGAGCTTGGCCTTGGGAGAGGGGGTCGTAGATGTTAAAGTTTTTGGTCGTTACGCTGTGAGTGTTGTGGAGGGGGAGGAGGCGAGGGAGGGGGAGGGAGGCGAGGAGCAGGGTCAGCGAGGCGAGAGGAAGAGGGAAGTGAAGGCAACGTACAGATCGGCATCGAGGTTGAGTTGACGGAGGTACCTGTAGTGCAAACCAACATCGTCAGTTCAACGCTCCCCCTTCCTCCTCGTCGCGCCAACTCGAAGATCGAAGCGCCAACTCAACTCACCAGATCATGCCCCCGAGCGCCGACATCGCCACAGGCTTATCATACATCGCCCTAATATTCTCGGGCACGCACGCATCCTCATCTCCCTCGCTCTCGTCCTCCATGCCCTCCCCCTCCCCCTCCTCCTCGCCACCCCCCTCCTTCCTCCCCTTAAACAACTTCCTCAACTCCCCCCTCGTATCCTCACTCCTCAAAAACTCCGTTCCCCCCTTCAGCGCAGTCCACTGACAATCCACCCCAACACAACTCCTTACAAGCCTAAGCGTCGACACCGAGAGGTTCCCCTTCTCGTGGATCAACTCCTTGGGCTTGAGCTGACGAAGGAGCGTCTCGAGTTGAGTTCGACAGGCATCGTCGCTGAAGGAGGAGAGTTGGAATTCGGCGGTCGAGGCGTCGAGGACGCAGATGCCGAAGGAGGGAGATGAGGTGGGCGTGGGGGTGTACTCCTGCTCGGTTCAAATCGTCGCTCATCAGCTTCCTTCCTCCTCGAGCGCGAAAGAAGACAAAGAACCCACCTTCACGGCGACACAATGATTGGCCAAATCGTCCGTCAAAAGACTTCCATCGACAATAGTCCCACTCGTCAACACACTCTTGAGCTCTCGACGAACGATCGTCTTTCCCGCCGGTCCCTTGGCTTTCGGGCCCGCCTTCTTGCCGTCCTTGACGCGAAGTTCGGCGCCGAGAGCGGTCTCGCATTGGTCGACTCGGCCGACTTTGTAGCCTTGGGCGAGGAACTGGGTTGTTCGTCGAGGAGGGGAGGCGAGGGGGCGACGAGGGCGATGAGGAGCCGAAGGAGGGGGAGAGGGAGAAGGACGCGTGAGGGAGAGGTACATCAGCTCTCTCCTCTTAGAAAGTCGAAGTCGCTCGAGCTCGAAAAGCAATCAATCAAAACTCACCTTAGCCGCCCAAAAATCAAAGCTCGCCTCGGGCACTCCCACCATCTTCATCTTAACCCTATCCGTCAACTTGAGATCAAACTCTTGGTGTCCGATCGCCGCGTCGTTCTCGTACTGTCCGAATCAACCACCATCAGGATCAGCGATCGTCCTCTCCTCCACTTTCTCCTCCCTCGGCGCCGAGCACAGAGACAAGCCCAAACTCACCAACTCGAAAAATTTGCCCTTCTGAAAGAACAAGACCGTATCGAAATGATTCTGTTTAATCTCCCAAAACTGGGTTTCAAAGGGGGTGAAGGAGGACCAAGCGGATTTGGGAATGTAGAGAGTTCGGGGATCATAGCCTTCGTCCGTGGGGCGGAGCTTGTCGGCCTGTGGGTTGGGGGAGCGCAAGCGAGCCCAGGGAGGATGCGCGAGGATGGCGGCGAGGGAGCGAGGGCGTGGGTGGGAGAGCGCGAGGAGGGGGAGAGCGAGGAGCAGTCAGCGAGGGAGGAGCAAGGGAGAGAAGGAAGGAGGCAAAAACGCACGTCTCGGATATCGGCGAGGAAGCTAAAGACTTTTTCGTTGGACTTCTTGGTTTCCTTCTCCTTCTACACGCGCGAGTCAGCGAGGAGGGGGAAATCAGCTCGGCGCTCGACTTCGGCGGTGGTACTCGCGGGAGGGGCGCCCGCGAGAGAGAAGGAAGGAGGGAGATCGAAAAGGAGATCACAACTCACCTCCTTAGCCAAATCCGCCTTAGTCTTGATACTCGCAATCCCCCCACTTCCACTTCCCGAGCTCTTCATCGCGGGTCTCGAAAGGAAGGAAGAAGCGCTAGGGGAGGACTTCTTGACGGGGGCCGCCGCCTTGGGTTTGGGTTTGGGCTTGGGCTTGGGAGACTCCTCCTCGAGGTCGCCGTTGATGCTGCCTTCGGCTCCGCCCTCGACGTCCGAGACGAGGAAGTCGGAGAGTCCGTCGTTGAAGTAGTCCTCGCCTGTTGGGTGGATGGGGGGAGGGGAGGTCAGCTCTTGCTCGAGGAGAAGGACGAAGCAGCGCCGAGCCGAGCCGAGCGGAAGCACTCACTCTCCGTTCCACTCCCCGCCTCGAAAGCGTCGTCCTCGGATCCCTTCTTCTTCTTACTCGCGGAAGCCTTGACGGGGACCTTCTTCTTGCTCTTGACGGGTTCTGTAGCAAGCGCGTCAGTCTCAGCAGCGCGACGCGTAAAGTTAGAGCGCGAGCGAGCGCGATGACAGACCCTCCTCCTCCGAATCCGAGTCCAGGACGATCGCCTTATTCTTCTTCCTAGGCGCGAGGACGGCGTCCTCTTCATCCTCTTCATCGAGGTCGGGCTCGGAAGTAGCAGCGCGCTTGGAGGGGACCTGTTGCCAATCAAGAGCGCGAACGACGCGTGATGAGCTCGAGCTAGGGCGCTTTGCTACAGAGACAAGGACTCACGGGCTTGACACCATCACTAGGAAGATCGGAAGAAGGAGCGGTAGAGTCCACGTCCATTGCCTCTGCCTCTGAGCCTGCTGGAGTGGTTTGAGCGCTCTTGGAAGTCGACGCGGTGGCCGTAGACGCGACTTTGGTGGGTTTGGGACGAGGTACAGCTGGGGAGGAGGTGCTAGGACCAGCTGCTGGGGTGCTGGAAGTGTTTCCAAGGCTCTTTTTGGGCTTGCTCGCCGACGAGGAAGCGGGAGAAGGGCGGGATTGGGAGGAGGATTGGGAAGTGGGAGCTGCCTTGCCGAAGAAGGCGAAGAGGGATTGTTGGCCTTTGGGCGGTTCCTTCTTCTGAGACGACATGGTTCTGTACCAGATCAGACAGGAGAGGTGAACTCGAAGCGTGTGGCGGGAGAACAAGAGAGCGAGAGCTGAATCGACGCGAGACTTGGACGCGTTGGTCTGGCTCCTCCCACTCACTGCTAACTCTCTCTCGTTAAATTCTGTAGCACAATGGCACTGCCTGCTCGTACAGTTGGACAAGGATTCCCATCTCTCGCTCCCTCTAAGCCAGCTTCTTCCCTCCTCGCTACCACCTCAGCAGCACTTCCCATCTCGTCTGGCTGTCCCTCTCTCGATTCCCTCCTCTCAATTCATGGCGACGGCCTTCCTCCCGCTTCAATACTCGAATTATTAGGTCCTCCAGGAGTAGGAAAAACTAGGACTGCACTCGGGTTTGCTATCAACTCGAGATTCGGAGCACTCGAGAGGGGCGACAGCGAAGGGGAGGTGTTGGTCGTTGGTTAGTCTTCTCCCTTGCTGGAGGTTAAAGGCATCGCTAACTAGGAGACTACAAATAGACGCAGAAGGTTCCCTCTCCCCTACCTTGCTACACGACACAGCAGACCTCTACGCCGAGCATAATCATCGTTCGTCCGAGTCCTCCCTCACCTCTTGCTTCTTGGGCCGAGCCGAGCTGACCAGCTGCTACTGTTTGTTAATAGGAGGACCCACCGCCGCCACCGAAGTATGCCAAGGCATCCACTACCGACGGATCTACGACGCCTCCCTCCTCGTCGCTTTCTTCTACTCCCTCCCCACCTGGTTAGCCGAGCACCGCGAGGTCCGTCCGATCTCTTCTCTCCCTCCCTTCCTTCCTCTTCGCTAACCCTCTCCTTCCTCCCTCCCTCTCTCTCCGCTCCCCGCTCCCCGGTCATTCGCTCGCAACAGGTCAACCTAATCATCCTCGACTCGCTCTCCTCTCACCTCCGACCCACTTCCCTAGACCTAAACACCAAGAACCTCCTCTTCAACCTCATCAAATCTACCCTCTCGCTCGTCACAGCTCAGTACGGGGTCTCCGTTCGTCCTTCTCCCTCTCATCCTTCCTTCTTCCGCTCGCTGACCCCCCCCTCTGCCCTCTGCTCCCACCCCTCCCGCCCCTCCCTCAACATCGTCAACGCCGAGCAGGTAATAACCACGACCTACCTCTCCCTCAAACTCTTCTCCCCCGAAGGCCTTCCCTCCCACTTCACCCAGCGCAACGCCGAAGCACTCCTTATTCCTCAGCTTGCGGACTCGTGGATTCCGGTCAGTAGGGGTGGGGGAGGGGAGGTGAAGAGGGTGGTGCTGTATTTTGATGAACATGGGGAAAGGTGAGTTTCTTGCGCGGTAGGGAGCAAGGAGAGGGAGCAGAGCTGATAAGTGTGTGGTGAGCAGGATGGCACATCTCGTTGCGTCGACTTCGCCTGCGAGAGTGACTTCGGTGGGATTTACTATGGATGTGAGTCTCGCTTTTCCTTCCTCGCCCCTTCGCCTCGCGGCGCTGCTTCTCGGCTTCGATGTCGAGTCGAACGACTTGCTGACCTCGCGCCGTTGACCAAACAGGCACTAGGACCTTGCGACCACCCTCCCGTCTGATCCATCACCTCACCTTGCCTCGCTCTCTCCCCCTCGCCTCGCCCGCCTCAGCACCGAATCAACTCGCTTCGTCCGCTCTCAACTCGTCTCCTCACCGCCAAGAGCACTCGACACCCCTTAGAGCATCCTCCATCAATCGCTACTCCGTCTCTATCGCCCTCGTCCGCCTGCCGCCGAGTCGCCCGCTACAGCCCAACGATAGGATCCCTCCCTCCCTCTTCGCCGCCCTCTTCCTCCGAGTCGGTCGAGCATGTTGAAGCGGGATAAGGGGAGCAGGGGTTAGGAGAGAAACAGCTCGTATGACGGGGCTTGATAGCATGACCTGCAAGAGTTCGTCTCGCGCGCGATAATCTCGCCCTCCGGTTTCATCGTCCCCCGAACGAGCCAGCCGAAGACTGAGCGCAAGCAGCGCCGAGAGTTTCTCGCCCGCTCCGCCGCCTCGGTCGTGAGAGCTCGGTACCGTCGTTTGAGGTGTATGCGAGTGGCGAGTTGAGCTTTCAGAGTCCCCTACTTATCGACGTCCCCTCCAAGAGTTTCCTAACCCTTTTCGCCGACGCGGTCGAATGAGACTTGGAGCTGCTCAGAGTCCTTTGGCTCGCTCTGGAGGGTTGGTGGGGTGTGCAGATGAAGTGTAGTCGTATTTGATGATAGATCAGTCCCGGTAGGGTCAATGGAAGCGGCTCGGTGCGGAAGCCCAGCCTCGATAACCCCTTCCGAAGGGGAGGAAGGGGTGTAGAAGTGTAGGACAATTTGTGTAGTAGAGTAATTGTTTGGAGGTGAACAATGTACACTGTAACAGCCCTACGACCCATCTCTACAGCAAAAGTACTGACTCGCTCCAGAACTGCCTCGACCGAGCCCCCCAACTGCTCGTACTCGGCGCGGACTGCCCTGTGAAGATGTAGGATCGTGTTTTTGGCAAAATAGTCATCTGAAGGGGTAGAGTGTACGCTGTTACAC
>JACWFO010000381.1:0-16756 GCA_019775505.1 Leucosporidium yakuticum
GCCGAAAGTCAGCTTCGAAAGCCTCGGTCGTCGATCTCAAAGAGAGTAGAACTCACCATGGGCTTGGAGGGAATCATCTTGACGATGGCGGCATCTCCAGACTTGACGAACTTGGGCTCGTTCTCGATCGACTTTCCGGAACGGCGGTCAATCTTCTCGAGGAGAGTGTCGAACTTGCAGGCAATGTGGGCGGTGTGGCACTGTTGAACGTGGAGAGGGAGAGAACGTTAGCGAAGAAGCTTGACGAAAGAAAGCGCCGCCGAAAAACTCACGTCGAGGACGGGGGCGTAACCGTTTCCGATCTGTCCGGGGTGGTTCATGACGATGACCTGGGCGTTGAAGGAAGCGGCCTCCTTGGGGGGGTCGTTCTTGGTGTCACCGCAAACGTTTCCACGGCGGATATCCTTGACGGAAACGTTCTTGACGCTAAGGGAGGGGAAAGAGAAGCAAAGTCAGCGAAGGGTCGAGCGGCGAAGGAAGAGAAGGAAGCTCACTTGAATCCGACGTTGTCTCCGGGGAGACCAGCCTCGAGCTGCTCGTGGTGCATCTCGACGGACTTGACCTCAGTGGTGACGTTGGCGGGGGCGAAGACGACGACCATACCGGCCTTGATGGTTCCGGTCTCGACACGTCCGACGGGAACTGTGCCGATTCCTCCGATCTTGTAGACATCCTGTTGGAGGGGAAAGGAGCGAGGTCAGCGCGAGAACGAGGAGCAGCGAAGAGGGAAGGAAGGAGAACGAACCTGGAGGGGGAGACGGAGGGGCTTGTCGGTGGGGCGCGAAGGGGGCTCGATGGCGTCGATAGCCTCAAGGAGGGTCTTTCCCTTGTAGGATCCCGTCTTGGTCTCCTTGGTCCATCCCTTGTACCAAGCCATGTTGGTGGTCTCCTCGATCATGTTGTCTCCGTGCCATCCGGAGATGGGAACGAAGGCGACGGTGACGGGGTTGAATCCGACCTTCTTGATGAAGCCCGAAGTCTCCTTGACGATCTCGTGGTAACGAGCCTCGGAGTACTGGGTGGTGTCCATCTTGTTGATGGCGACGATGAGCTGACGGACACCGAGGGTGAAGGCGAGGAGGGCGTGCTCGCGGGTCTGTCCATCCTTGGAGATACCGGCCTCGAACTCTCCAACACCGGCGGCGATGATGAGAATGGCGCAGTCGGCCTGGGAAGTTCCAGTGATCATGTCTGCGAGAGGGAAGAAGCGAGCGTGGGTCAGCTCCTGCGGCGCGAAAAACGGAAAAAACGAGTAACGTACTCTTGATGAAGTCGCGGTGACCGGGGGCATCAATGACGGTGATCATGTACTTGGGGGTCTCGAACTTCCAGAGAGCGATATCGATGGTGATTCCACGCTCACGCTCGGCCTTGAGCTTGTCAAGAACCCAGGCGTACTTGAAAGATCCTGTAGTACAGCATCAAAGGAAGGCGAAGGTCAGCTTCCCATTCACTTCCCTCGACGAGCCCAAGCTCTGGGCGTCCGTCCGCCTCGATAAGAAAAGTCTGCCGACTCACCCTTTCCAAGCTCAGCGGCCTCCTTCTCGAACTTCTCGATGGTACGCTTGTCGATTCCACCGCACTTGTAGATGAGGTGACCGGTGGTGGTCGACTTGCCGGAATCGACGTGACCGATGACGACGACGTTAACGTGAGCCTGTGAGGGCGAACGACGATGGTTAGCGCCGAACGATGAAAGCTGTACTCGAGTAGGTGCTCACCTTTTCCTTTCCCATCTGCGAACGAGTGCAGAACCAGTGTAGAGAGGGAGAGAGAAGCGAGAGAAAGCATCAGCGAAAAATTCTGGACGGTGGCCTCAACGTGGAGGAAGCTCTGGCGCCGACGACGACGGGGGACGAGGCTAGGCGGTAGGAGAGGCTACTAGAGCAACTCCAGGTGCTACCTAGTCGCCCTCATCATCGTCCAAAGCGGCCCAAAGGTGGCGCGCGAGTAAAGATGCTCGTGGCAGAGCTTTACTCGACCGCCAGGCGTCGTTGAAAGACGGGGTTGCAAGGGAGTAGGCGGTGGTGTAGGTGGGAGTGCTAGGGAATGTCCCTGTAGTGCGGTAGACGACGTACTTTGAAGTTGACTTGTTAAAGAAGAGAGTGGAGAGAAGGAGAAAGATTCTTGCTGGGGCGAGGCCAGTTTCTGCGCTGGCTGAAAGCTTGAGCTCGGACAACCTGGAAAGTTTCCCTTCCTCCCCAAACGTCGACCTGCACCCTCAAGTCATCGGCCTGTCGCTCACCAAAGCCACGGTACTAGGGTACAACTGGCTCTTTCGCCCTTCGGCTCAGCTCGGTCGCGTGCAAAGTTACATCTTCTTACCCCGGCGTTGGTACCGTGCTCCTCAGCGTCCCGTGCACCCCCGTGGCGAAGAAGGAGAGATTTCCTGCGAGCAGGTGCGGTTGCTCGGGTTTCAAGGAGAATGGAGAGATTGACGCTGATGTAGCGCAGCAGAGTAGCTTATCATATCGCTTTGGAGTCCTTGGAGCTATCGCACTCCTTTCTACACACCGAAACTCTGTAGCAGACGGTCAAGAAGCCCTCTGCGAGAGGGGAAGCCTTTCGCCGAGAGGGCAGAGAAATCGCCGAGTAAAGCCTCAAGAGGAGGAAGCGGCCGTGATAATCAACATTGAAGCTAATTACTTGTGCTAAGCGGCTTTTTACACCCCTGCTCTCTCCCAGAGGCGAGAAAAGTCGACTCCCAGCTCGTTAGTTCGGCGACCGCAAAAGGACGGTCTTTGAAGCCTTGCTCAACTCATCATGAAGCGCTCTCGCACATACATAGCTTAATATGTACGATACATGGGCCTTGGGGCGCCTGCAGGCTGTCCGAAGCGGCAAACGTTGCACTGGGCTGCTCCTCTCGTCCGCCGAGCTGGGCTCAGCCTCCTCCCCGTCCGTCATGGGCTCGCTCATGAAGCGGAGACAATGAGGGAGGCAGAAGAAGGGCATAAGAACCTGAATCTGATGTTCGCCGCAAATGAATCACCTCGGGCCACAGCAAGTCCGCCAAGTCGAACCGTCGACGGTGAGCCGAGCCTTCAGGCGAGCGGCGGGTTGGCTTCTCCGTTCCACCCAGTCACCTGGCTAGGGATACGCAAGCCGCAGATGGAGTGAGGAAACAGTTACATTTTGATCCACGCAGAGGTGAGCTGAGAACCTTCAAAGCAGGCGAAGGACGAGCAGAAGGGGGCGGAACTGAAGCTTCGGCTCGAGCCGGAGGGGAGAGGAAAAGGGAGAGGCGAGGGTGTATAGGCGTGGACTTATCCGTCGACCACAATAGCCTTGTGAGCTCGGTATTATCGCCTTTCACTTTCCTCACCCCATCAATGACCTCTTTCCTCTCTTTATGCCCCTTGGTCGACTTGACAGCACTTCGGCGAAACCAAGCACGGCGGTGGGGCGAGTGCTTGTCGCTGTCTGACCCCGAGAAGTAGGCGGAGATGCAGAATGAGAGTAAACGAGAAGCCGAGGTAAAGTGTCGGCAGCTGGCAGCGCGAGACCGCAAGTCTGCTCGTTCCGAAGACGGGCGTCGCTCGGCGCTTGCTGGCTTCATCCACGTCTCGCGCCCTGCACGGCTGCACCGAAGAGCAATGAAATCTCAAAACACTTCATTCTATGTTTCTCGCTCTTCTCAAGCCCGCCGCACGCTCATCCTCCCCCTCCCTCGTGAGTGAACCGAACGCTCGGCGATGGCTTTACTCGCCCGCCAGACGCCGTTGAAAGACGGGGTTGCAAGGGAGTAGGCGGTGATGAAGGTGGGAGGGCTTGCAAATGTCCCTGTAGTGCGGTAGACGACGTACTTTGAAGAAGTTGACGACTAAAGAAGAGAGTGGAGAGAAGGAGAAAGATTCTTGCTGGGGCGAGGCCAGTTTCTGCGGTCCTCTCAAGGCCTGAAACGGCTGTCGAGGAGCACGGAGCTCATCTCGAGCTGTTCCAGTAGAAGCGAGGGTACCATGAACAGCTTCGAGAGCCGTTCACCACTCTCCAAGCTCTCTGCTCACAGCCCTCAAGCAAACGAAGTCGATCGCCGAACGAATCCTTTTACAAGCCCGCCTAATAACCCTACTCAACCATAGGCACCTCAGCCTGAGCTCCACTAACCTTCCACGCAACGATCCTCGCACCCTCACCACCAGCAACAAGCCTCTCTCCATCCCAATCAACCGCAAGGATCTTCTCCTGACCCTTGCCCTCGCTCCCCTCCTTAGGCGGCAACGGCAAGACAAACAGCGCCTGTTTCGGGCTCCTAGCATCCCAAATCCTCACAGTCGCATCGTATGAACCGGAAGCGAGGAGGAGGGGGGAAGTAGGGTGAGCAGCGACGGTGGAAACGGGTCCAGTGTGGCCGGGCATCGTGAGTGAGATGTTTTGGGCTGACTCGCGGAAGTCCCAGAAGGAGACGAGGCGGTCGGTGGAGCCAGTGGCGAGGAGGTTGGGGGAGGCCATTTGAGCGAGGGAGAGGAGGACTTTGTCGGACGTCTGTGAGGGAGGGAGGGGGGAAGGGAGGTTAGCGAAGGCGGTTTGTAGGCGAGGAAGGGAGGAAACGGACCTTGACGTTGGTCTCGGAGGCGACCGAGAGATCCCATGAACGAACGGTGTGATCCCATCCAGCACTGTAGGCCTTGTCGGCGTCGGTGCGGTCAAAGAGGGCGCGCGAGACCTTGCCGGTGTGGCCCCTCAGGACGGAGACGGGAGTCTGTGAACAAAATAGCGGTAGCGTTAGCTTCATCTCCCATCACACGATAGCCCACGACATCTCACCTTGACGATGACGGTTCCAGGTGCCTGCTTTCTCCGCTTCTTCTTCCTCTCGGAGCCGTCCTCCTGTGGCTCTCCCTCGTTGACACCGGGAGTAAGATCCCAGACACCGACGATACCATCCCATCCGGCGGTAAGAAGATGAGGGGAA
Organism: Leucosporidium yakuticum; assembly: GCA_019775505.1. NCBI lineage: Eukaryota > Fungi > Basidiomycota > Microbotryomycetes > Leucosporidiales > Leucosporidiaceae > Leucosporidium > Leucosporidium yakuticum. The sequence goes on from JACWFO010000381.1 coordinate 4,916, forward strand.
GCGGTAGGGGTGGAGGTGAGGGGAAGGGTGCGCGAGCGAACCGAGGAGATGGGGGCGGTGTGGAGGTTGAGGGTGTAGAGGGTGGTAGGGACGGGGAGCTCGGTGGTGGGGTTGGTGAGGGAGATGGAGGGGGTCTGTTGGAAGCGAGAGCGGTTAGTAAAGACCGCGGAACGAGCTCGGCGAAAGGGGAAGGACGAACAGAGTACTCCCAAACCCGACCGAGGCGATCCATTCCTCCGCTAGCGACCCACTGCTTGCCCTCGGCACCGAGAGGGTGAGGGACGTAGCATGCGGAGAGGGCCGACTGGTCGTGACCGCTGAAGGTGATGTTGGAAGGGGCAGGGAGGGCGGAGGAGTGAAGCGAGAGGGTTCCAGCGTAGGAAGAGGTGAGGACGGCTCTGCGAAGGGTACAGAAGGGTCAGCTGAGGGTTCGTATGGAAGTTTACGAGCTACTACCACTCACCCTCGAATAGCGAGGGAGACATCGCTAACCCAGTCCTCGGAGGGAAGGGTGCTTTCGAGCTGAGGCGGAAGGGTCGAGGGAAGGTACTCGATCTCGAGGGTTACTTCCTCGCTAGTTCCAGTCTGTGCGCAATACGCTCCCAAGCTCGAACGAAGCAGGCTCGAGTTGATGAGGAAGTCGAAAGGAATGGGCGAAGCTGCAAAAGCGCGCAAAGCGCAAAAGAGCCGAGAGGTGAGCCTTGTACCGCCTAGGCTACTACAGAGCTAATGACCTACAGTTTTCCAATACCTTGTTAATGAGCTCGGACAAGTGGAATCGGCGCCAGTTGGCGGGCACGAGGAACTTGGTTGAAGGGATCGAGTAGGCGGAGTCCTTGGTCGTGAGTCGGATGGCAAGCTGTCGCTCTTCGCCCCCAGCGGGTGCTTCCGTAGCAGCGCTAGTGCTAGGAATAGGTTGCTCCTCCGTGAGAGACATGGCTGTACTTGAGGTGAAGACGTGAAGGCGAAAGAGAGAGCCGTCTCCAAGCCGCTCGTGGGAAAAGGCCAGCGAAAGAAGGGGCAGCACTTCGGCTTTGGGTGCAGATGGCGCGAATGAGCAGAGGGAGACTCTGTAGGGCTGTAGAAGACTCGGCATGCTTTCTCTCGGCTTCTAGACGTTGTGCGATACACTCAGAGTTGCGCCGAAGCCTGCGAAGGAGCTGCTGGCGCGAAGAGCAAGCGAAGAAGAAGGCAAGGGTGCGCTACAGCTGCTAATGTCGATCAATAGACTTCCTTTCATCCTTTACTAGTGCCAACAGTCTGTGCTTGAATCAAGTCGCCCGAGCGCGAAGGAGACAAGCTCCGGGCCCTCGCTCCCTTTCTCCCTCTGACCAATTCGTTCGCTTCGCTTTTCTCGACTCGACAAGCTGTGAAAGGGTCTTCGCCTGCGGCTTAGTCTCGTCTTCTTGCCTTCTACCATCCTACAGGCGCCCTCTCTCACTCGACCAAGCCGTCCCAAGCCCGTCGACGCGTCTCAATCGCATGAGCGCGCTTTCCGGCCGCCATGCATGGCCTGCAGCAGCGCACGTCTTCGTTAGGACTAGTACCAAGCTCAGCATCGTCCCTCCTACCACCGCTGGACCTTCGTCCGCCCGCCGTTCGGTTCACGCTCCCTCGACCGCTCGACGCGCCGCTGTCGCCTACGCCATCAAGCCGAGCGCCTCGGCCTACACCAGCTCGTCCAAGCAGGACGATTACATTGCGGGAGAAGAGTTTGACGAACCATTATCGCCGTCAGCGAGGGAGGATCTGGAGCGAGCGCTGCACCCGGTTTGGGACGACTTGGGCGCTCAAAAGCATTGGGAAGACGAGGATTTAGACGTTAGGAGGGAGAAGGACGAGGTGTACCATGATGCAGAAGTGGAGGAGGATCATGGCGAGTGGCGGGAATGGATGGACGAGCTGAGAAGGGAGGCGATGGGCAAGCGCGGACAGGCTGCTGCTGTCAAGGAGCAGCCGAAGGCCACAGACCCTACGCTAGCACCACCATCACCACCGAAGGTCAACCTCAAGAAGCCTCTGTCTACCAGACCGGCACCGCAACCTCTCCCCGTCGCCGAGGAGCTTCTTCGCTCGCGGGCAGCTCTTTCCTCCTCTCCAATCAACCCCTACCGTCCTCCTTCCGTCGCCAAATCCGCACAACCACAAAAGCACCACAAGCCCCTCCTCTCTCGCGATGATTGGCGTCTCTCCTCTCCCATTCGGTATCCTCGGCCGACTCCTCGCAAGCGACCGCCATCTCTCGGCGTTCCCATCGACATGACTCGGCAGGGTCATAATAGGCTCGTTGGAGTTGGAGTAGAGTCTGCCAAGGTGGGACTGTGGAGTAGGGAGATGGCAGAGGAGGAGCAGTGGGGTTGGAAGGTCAAGGTGCCGGAGAGCGAACGAGGGACTTGGATCGCCGCCGATGTGCATCGGAAACGGTTCGTTACATCCTTCTTCTTCTACAGGCCTCTCGCTGACCTTGCTAACCTCCCTGCAGACTCGAACGCCTCCTCACCCTCACCGAAAAAGCCGATGAGATCTCCTACCTCGAGCAACTGAGTCGGAGCGGCACTCCCGAGGAGCGAGAGATGAAGGGCGTCACCGTTTCCCACGCCCGAGGTCGATGGTTGACGGATGTTAAGAAGGCGGAACAGATTGCGAGTTTGACTGAGGAGGAGAGGAAGGCGTTCCGAGAGGACGTGCGGAAGGGAGCGGGCAAGGCCATCGCCGAATGGAGGGCTAGTGATGGGAGTAGCTTGGGCGAAGAGAGTGGGTACAAGTTTGTGTGAGTTTTTCTTCCTCCTCCTAGCAGAGCGACGAGCGCGCTGACCCCCTTCGCACTGCAGCAACGGCACCATCCTCCGCTTCACCCCACTCGTCGAAGAGGACTCGGGACCTCAATCGCCCGTCACCTCGACTGTCAAGCATCCTCAAGGTACCGTCCTCGACGTCCGAGATGGACAGCTGGTCGTTGCTTTCAAGGAAGCAGATATGTGGCTGATCGGCGAGGAAGAGTATCGGCGAGTTTCCTTCTTTCTTGAACTGGCTCGCTCCTTGCTGACCCCTCTCTCCATCTACAGCATCGACCTCGGAAATGACGACTCTTCGTACGCCCTCCAGCGCATGGCCATCAACAACCTCTACTTCGACCCTTCCCGTCAACGCGCTCGCAACGCCCAACATATCAAAGACGCCCAAGACGCCTACGCCGAAGGACACCTCTCCATCCTCCGCGAGTGGTCACTCCTCGGTACCGGCGTCCGCGAGCTCATCGTGCCCGACCTCGATGCGGCGGCCGAGGCCGAGGCAGCAAGGCTCAAAGATGACGACCCCTCCGCCGAGCTCTTCGAGGACGACAAGTCGCCCGCCGCTGAGCTCGCTCATCTTCCTATCCCAGTCCTACCCATGCCTGGACGACCGAACGACCAGCTCGAGCTCAACCCTTCGAGCCTTTTCGCCGACAATCAGCTCATCAACTCGTGGATCAAGAGGCATCAGAGGGACAACCCGATGAGCATGACGAGCGATCCTGTCCTTCGTCTCAACGCCAGTCAGACCAAGGCTGTTGCTATGGCCATGGGCGAGCGGTTGAGCTTGATTCAAGGGGTGAGCTCGTGGCTCCTCCTTTCCCTACCCTCGGCGCCGACTGACCTCGCTCTCTCCCTCCCAGCCTCCCGGAACCGGCAAATCACAAACCATCGTCTCCATCATCGCTCTCCTCAAGCTGCACTTCCGCATCCCTCAACCCATCCTCCTCGCCGCCCCCACCCACGTCTCAGTCGACCATCTCCTCTCCCTCCTCATCCGGGAAGGGCTCAACCCTTTGCGCTCGGGGAAAGCGAGCAAAGTTCGCGAGGATTTGCAGGCTTGGACTATTGAGAAGAGGAGGGAGGAGCACCCGCTTTGGCCCAAGTTTGAGCAGGTGAGGCAGGAGAGCGAGGAGAATAGGTTGAAGTTGCAGGAGTTGAGGGAGAGGGGTGGGAAGAAGGATACGCCAGAGCTGGTGCAGCAGGAACGTGAGTTGATTTTCTCTTCCTTTTCTCGCTCCTGATCTCGAGCGAAGATTGACCTCCTTCCCTACGCCGACAGTCGACCTCGAAGCCGCCTACCGCAAGTCGTGGCGCCGCTACATCGCCCTTGAGCAGCGACTGTACTCGAGTCTCTTCTCCTCCGCCGACGTCTTCTGTGGAACTGCTCTCGGCTCGGGAGCTAGTAAGGTCATGAGCGTGAGTCGTTGCTGAGGATGAGCTGGCGAACGCCGAGCTGACTCGCTTTCGACTTCGTAGATGGTCGACTTTCCCATCGTCTTCCTCGATGAGGCGGCTATGTGCACTGAGGTGAGCCATTGATACATTCGACGCTTTGCACGGACGCTGACCGTCTCCTTGCAGCCCGTCACTCTCGTTCCCCTTATGAAGGGCGCCGAGCATGTCACCCTCATCGGAGATCACAAGCAGCTGCCGGCTGTCGTCAAGGTGAGCTTCAATGACCTCGCTCTGTTGAGGACGAGCAATAACTGACTCTTTCGCTATCCTACAGTCTCGCGAGGCCGTCAAAGAGCGATTGCACGTCTCCCTCTTCGAGCGGCTCATGGCGCAGCAAAGTGAGCTTTTCGCCGCTTTTCGCCTTCAGAGCAGCTACTGACCCGCTCTCCCATTGCAGCCGTCAAGAGCGTTCTTCTCGACACGCAATACCGCATGCGACCTGCCATCTCATCCTTCCCGAACCACGCCTTCTACAAGTCCGCTCTTCAAGACTCCACCACCGTCTCGGCTCGTCCACCCGCCCCCGTCTCTTCCTACCTCGACCCCTCCGCCCCCTCCATGTTCATCACCCACTCCCACCCCGAATCAACTTACCGCTACTCAACTCGCAACGTCCCCGAAGCGGACATTATCGTTCAAATCGTCGGCGACCTCCTCGCTCGCAATCCCGCTCTTGACCCCGAGGAGATTGGTATCATTTCGCCCTACTTTGCGCAGACTCGACTGCTGCAGGATATGTTTCTCAAGGGTGAGGCAGGGAGGAGCCTTCGCCCCTTGCTCGGGTGGGGACGAGCTTCCGAGGTCGAGCGAGTGGAGGTCAACACGGTCGATGGGTTCCAGGGACGCGAGAAGGGCATCATCATCCTCTCCACCGTGCGATCCAACGCGCGGGGGTCGATTGGTTTTCTCACCGACCAACGACGGTTGAACGTCGCGCTCACTCGGGCGAAGGATGCGCTGTTCGTGGTGGGTGATCAGAGGACGTTGAAGAGGGCGACGATGAGCGAGTGGATGATGGCGGATGAGGAGGCTGATGGGGATGTTTGGAGGAGGTATTTGAGTTGGATGGAGCAGAGGGGATTGGTTAGGGAGTGGAAGGAGGAGCCGAGGGTGGAGGTTCAGGAGGATGGAGGAGAGGAGCAGGGCGATGGGCAGTATATGTAGCGGTATATAGAGGTATTGTAGCTTAAAAGATTCGCAACTCTAACGACCAACGGTGAGAGAATCGAGAGAAGCGAAGGAGCTCGGCGCCGAAGCGAAAGCAGCTCCCTGACTCGCTTGAGGATGGTGCAATGCCGCTGATGAGGAAACTTGATTCGCTTCAGAGATGCAACCGTAGCTCTGCGGCATTCTCATGTCCCATCCTTAAGCAGTTGCACGAGGCGAAAGGGGGACTCTTCGGAGGTGGGTTCGGTCCACAGCTGTGAGGCTTGGAGGGGCGTTATTGAGCTACATAGCTTTCGTACAGACCAACTTCACCCTGCTAAACTCTCCCGTGCAGGTTGTAGGTCATCACACTGAGGTGCACTGGCCTTCGCCTTCACAATCTTCGCGCCGCTCGAGCGGTTCTCTCCTCGCTTTCAACCTCAATCTCACCTTCGTTAGACCCGCCCAGCGAGGGCTACAAGGTCTATTAGAGGGCTACACGCGCTCAACGCTTACCTCCCCCGCTTCTGTTCGCCACTCGCAGCCCAGGCTTAGCAGCACGCAGCGCGACTCTCCTCGCTCTTCGCTCTTCGCGCTCTCCCGTTTCTGTAGGACAGCAGTCGAGCTTTGAAGAGTGCGGTACTCTAGGTGAGTTTATTCGCACGCGCAGAGCACGCTCGGGACAAGGCTATAGGCTGTAGGGGAGCAGCGAGAGCAAGAGTGGAGGACCAGGGAATGCTTCTTGCTCAGGCGGGTCAGGACGAGGCGCTTCGAAGGGAGTCGGCCGCGCTGTAGCTCAGTAGATGATTACGCGTGACCTGCTGCTACACTACAGCAGCGGAAGAGCAGGTCGTGTGCCGTCGGAGGCCTCTCAGCGGGTGGCGATCAGAACGCGAGCTGACTCTTTCTTCTGTACCCCGATAGCCAGCCCGCGCGCTCTTCCCTGCACACCTGTGGATGCAGCCAAACCCTTACTGGACTCAAGCACCACCTCAATACCCTCAGCAAGAACAGCACCCTTCGTCCTTGTCCTCGAATCCCTACGCTTCTGCCGCCGTTCAGTATCAGCCTGCACCTCAGTACTCGGACCACTCCTACGCCGCTTTCGTCGCTCAACAGCAACAGCAGCAACTCGCTCTTGCCTACCAGTGGCCCCTCTACGCTCAGCAACCTCAGCACTTCGTCTACCAGCAACCACCTCACCTCGTCGCGCCTCAAAATCCGATAGGCTACGCTCCGGCGATCCTTCACTACTCGCCTGTAGCTCCCCCGAACCCGCTACCTACCCCCGGTCCCTCAACACTCCCCCTTCGTCCCCCTCCGGCGCCCGTAGCTTCCACCAGCTCGCAAGCCCCGCTCAAGCACTCCCTTCCTCCTCGACCACCCAGCCCTCTCCGGCGTAGTCCCCTCTACCGCCCAGGCGTCTGCGCCCCTTCGTGTAGCCTCGACCGAACCGACCCATCTCGCAACCCCGACTTGGTCGCCGACTCTCAGCAACTCACCCTCAATCGACCAATCGGCGACTCTCGCTCCTCCTCTTCAACTACACTCCACCGTAGTCGAATCTAGCGGCACTCGTCTCACCCGCCCCGCTACCCCTCCTCGTCCTCGCCCTCCTACCCCTCCTCCCGCCGAAAGCTTCTCAAACCAACTCGACAGGCTCAACATGTCGGCCGATACCAACGTGAGCTTTCCGGTTGTTGCTGAAAAGTGAATGGAGCGCTGACCGTTCTCGTTCACAGTCAATGATCGCCGACCTTCAAGGCATGAAGGTCGACCAACTCAAGCTCACCATTCGACGCCTCAACGAGACGTGCGCGATGCATCTTCGTATCAGTGGCGTCAAGTCGGATTTGGTGAGTAGCTGAGACCTCCTTCTCAGCTCTATGACTAACTTGCTCTCTCCCTTTCATAGTACGGCCGCTGCCGATCCGCCGTCTACGAGCTCGCTGCTCAGCCCGACAAGACTCGCTACAACCTCGCCAAGCGCATCATCACCGAGGCCAGGGATTCGTGAGTCCTCTGACTCGTTCGAGCTTACCAGTACACGCCGCTGACTTCGCTCTTCCTCCTTCGCAGTCACGGCGGCTATTCGCCATCCTCGAGCGGATCCTACGGCTACCAGTACCAAGCTGCTCAACAGCTCCCCGTCCGCCCCGCTGCCCCTGCTTACGGCGCCAGCAATTACTCTGGCTACGGTGCCGGCGCTGCTCTCCCCGCCAAGCCTGCTCTTCCTGCGCCTCGCTTCGGTGCGGCTGCCAACGCCTACGCCTCGGGCTCTGGAGCGTCTGGCGATTACGGCTACGGAGCGTCGACGAATGGGAGTGCGGCGGCGGCGGCGCCAGCGAGGAACGAGGAGGTGCCGATGCTCTTTAGGCCGAATCCCTTCTACAAGGTCGAGAGGAGCCTGTGCGGAGTGACGGTGCTTCCCAAGGCGGGTCAAGGCGATAGGAAGAGTGTTGTTTGCAACTTTGCGCTCACCGAGCCGCAGAGGACGGCGCTAGCCAAATCGAAGTGAGTTGCTCGCTCGTTCTCGCTCTCGAGGGCCTCCTCTCTCGCGCGCTCGGTCGCTGACGCCTTCTCTTTATCATCGCAGAGCTTCTCCGGCCAATCCGCAATATCAAGTTCGCCTCTACTGCACCAACGAGGACTACTTCAACCCTCACCGCCCCTCGAGCAGTCAAGTACCCGCTCCGATCGACTTCCCCGCCACCTGCGAGATCAAGCTCAACTACTTCAACGTACCAGCCAACACCAAGGGAATCAAGAAGCAAGTTGGAACCGCCTCGCCCGTCGACCTCGCCAAGGGAAACAAGCTCGACATCAGCGCCGGCGCCATCAACCGTTTGGAGGTCATCTACGTCAACACCGAGAAGCAGTCGACGAGGGTAAGCATCTCGTTTTGAATCTTGTGGAGCGAGTGAACGTCCCAACTAACGCCGTTCTTTTGCCTCTGCGCCCCCCTCTTGCCGTCTGACCCGCCTGTCTACCAGCGCTACTTCATGGTCGTTTACCTCGTTGAGGTAACGACGATCAAGCAGCTCGTTGACCGCGTCAAGACGGGAAAGCAGAAGACCAAGGAGGAGGTCATTCAGAGCAGTGAGTTTGGCTTTCGAGGTTCGGTCGAAGCGAGCCGCGCTGACTCGTCCTCTCGACGCTATTACAGTCATCAGGATGAACTCGGATCCCGACATGGAAGCCTCTGCACTCACCGTCTCGCTCAAGGATCCTGTAAGTCGCCCGTCGCTTCCTGCTTGCTCGCCTTCGCTGACCTCGCTCGCTCCCGCCTGACAGCTCACTCTCGCTCGCATCAAGACGCCCATTCGCTCCAACGTCTGCACCCACGTCTCGTGTTTCGACGCCGAGGTCTGGTTCATGATCAACGAGCAGACGCCAACGTGGAACTGCCCCATCTGCAGCAAGGTCCTCCGAGTCGACGACCTTGTGCACGACAAGTGAGCCTTCTCGCTCGAACGCGCTTCCTTGTTCGGCTCGCTAACCTGTCTCTTTTACCCACCAGCTTCTTCCTCGACGTGCTCAAGACGATCGGTTCCGCCGAAGTCGACGCCATCACCGTCGAGCCGGATGGCACCTGGCGCTCCGACAACGACAAGTTCGGTACCGCTCAGCCCAAGTCCGTCGTCCCCTCTCGTGCTGGATCCGTCAAGCCCGACATTAGCGGTCTCAACAGCCTTGAAGGCTCGACGGCGCCCGAGGGCAAGGGCAAGGGCAAGGCCGTCGTTACCGAGGCTTTGACGCTCGATTCGGACGATGATGATGATGATGATTTACCGCTGGCTAAGCGACCGAGGTTGAATGGAGCAGGAGGAGGATACCGCACGAGCTTGGGAGGGACCCTTTCAATCGATAGCTCGCCGGCTCCCGCGTTCGGTGGTAGTAACGGAGGAGGAGGACCACCACCGCCAAGAAGGATGGAGACGATCGACCTCACCCTCAGCGACAGCGACGATGATGCCCCTCCTCCCCCTCGTCCTGCTCGACCACTACCAGCCGCTCACTCAGCCTACGTCCCTCCGCCACCCGTCCCTCGACCGAACTCGGCTGCTAGCTCTTCGAACGGAGGAGCCGGATCCTCGGGCTACGGCGCAACGGATTTCCAAGCTCAAGAGACGTTGAGGAAGCAGTTAGCTGAGCAGGCGCAGAGGCGGCAGATTGAGGATATTAGGAGGAGGAGGGAGGAGGAGGCGGCGAGGTCGAATGGGAATGGGGCGGGGAGGGGTGCTTGGGAAGGTGGGTCCGGCTCGGAGTGGAGAGAGGAGCAGAGCGCGGAGAGAGTACGGCAGCTGACTTCGGAGATGTGGGATTCGCTTCGCAGGTGATGGGTGGTGAGGCGGTTTGAAGCTCGGCGATGAGCTGAGGTGGGGTGGAAGGAACACCCGGGTTTTGCTTGCTCGATGACGGGATTATAGGATATCGTTCGACGATGGAGGAGATGACTTCGTAACACTTGATGTACCCTTTTCCTCGTTTCCAACGTTGCTCGGCGCGAACGGAGGTGTGGGCCTGCTCGGCGACGACCCTCGGTCTTTCGCTCAATCGCTTCGCCGCTTGATATGTTCATGGTTCTCCTCACCCCATTCGCGCTCCGAGCTGCACCCGACCTCACAAAGTCGTCAAAACGCCCCTCAGCAACCCCCCACCCGCTGACTCGGGGAAGGGAGGGGTGGAGCGGCAGCGGTCGCTCGTGCTCTGATAAGCTCTGAAGCAGTGCAAACGGGCTATACAGATGCACTGAAATCTGCTCATCTCGCCCGAAGCTGACCTCGAGTATACATGAACCGCGGATGAGGCAAGCGAAGCGAGCGGCTAGCAACCTCGGCCGGTCAGCCTTTCGCGCCGAGCGAGGCGGTTTCGTCGATGTAGTGAGATTTAAGCCCTGTTTCACTACAAGCTCCCTGTACCCCAACCCCCAAAGCCTTGAAACGAGGATGGTTGGCGGCGTCGGAGAGGGCCGGACGATTTTCGACGGGCGCGCTTGGTTGCGAGCCTGGCCACGCTTCTCTCTCTCCTTCCTCCCCTCCCCTCCGTGAGTCGTCGACCCCCCCTAAAGGTGAGCTGCAGCTGCTTCACACAAGCACCTGTAGCTCTCCCATCCCCCACCTAACCTTCTCCCTCTTTCGCTTGCTAACCTGTATCTCATCCCACTTTGAAAAAACCTTCCAGCTCCTCCCCTTCTCTAGATACGATGTCTGTCCCCGGTGCTAAGAAGGCCAAGACTCCTCGTACGTCCTTTCCTGCTACGCAGTTGAAAACTCGGCACTGACCTTGCTCTCGTCGTCGTTACAGAGGAGTTCTTCGCCGATTTCATGATGGGAGGAGTTTCGTACGTTCCGACGGCCTAACGAGAGCTTGCAGGAGCTCCAGCAGAGGCTAACCAGCTACCAACCAACAGGGCTGCCGTCGCCAAGACCGCCGCTGCCCCCATTGAGCGTATCAAGCGTGAGTTCGCCGTCGTCGTCGCGCCCGCCGCGAATCGGAGCTGACCCTTCGGCGCCGACAGTCTTGGTCCAGAACCAGGGTGAGATGCTCAAGTCGGGACGTCTCGAGACCCCCTACAAGGGAATCGTTGACTGCGCCACCCGCACCTACGCCGACGAGGGACTCGTTTCCTGTGAGTGACCGCCCTAGTTTTCCGCGACGTGGAGACGGCTTGCGCGAGTGGGTCTCGCTGACTTTGCTCCCTTCGTGTCCTCTCTCCTCACCATGATTAGTCTGGCGTGGAAACACCGCCAACGTCATCCGTTACTTCCCTACCCAGGCCCTCAACTTGTTCGTCCTTTCGCCTCATCCCGACCTTCGCTCAGCCTCGGCCAAGCTTGCCTCCTTCCGTCGCTAACCTGCTGTACCCCTCCACAGCGCCTTCAAGGACTACTACAAGTCCCTGTTCTCGTACTCGCAGGCCAAGGATGGTTACGCTCTCTGGATGGCCGGTAACCTCGCCTCGGGAGGAGCCGCCGGAGCCACCTCCCTCCTCTTCGTCTACTCGCTCGACTACGCCCGTACCCGTCTCGCCGCCGACAACAAGTCCGCCAAGAAGGGTGGATCCGGTGAGCGCCAGTTCAACGGTCTCCTCGACGTGTGAGTTTCTCTAAGCGACGACTACCGCGTTCGGCGCGCTGACTTCCCTCCTTCCAACAGCTACAAGAAGACCATCGCCTCCGATGGTGTTGCCGGTCTCTACCGTGGATTCCTCCCCTCGGTTGTTGGTATCGTTGTTTACCGTGGACTCTGTGAGTTGAGCCGCCGATTCGTTCCCGAGTCTCTAGCTGACCTCTCCTCGCAGACTTCGGAATGTACGACTCGCTCAAGCCCGTCGTCCTCACTGGTACTCTTAAGGGATCTTTCCTCGCCTCGTTCCTTCTCGGATGGGGGTGAGTGTTTGCCGAACGTTCTTGGGCTCGTTCGTCGGCTGACCCTTCGCGAT
>JACWFO010000382.1:0-18237 GCA_019775505.1 Leucosporidium yakuticum
CCGAGATCTTCCTCGACTTCAGTACGCTCGCCCTCTACTTCACCTTCACACTCGGCGAACGATACGCTAACGCTCTCGCGTCCCCTGCAGAGGACTCTGGCAGCTTCATCGACCGCGTCAAGGAGGTGACTGGTGGACTCGGACCTCACGTATGTTCCTTATCCTCCCTTATTTCACCCCCCTCGCTCACATTCGCTTCCCTCCACCAGGCCGCCCTCATGACCTCTTCCTCGGGAGCCGCCTACAACGAGGCGCTCGAGTACCTTCGCCCTCACGGAACTCTTGTGGCCGTCGGACTTCCTCCTGACACTTGGATCAAGGCCAACGTCTTCTGGACCGTCTTCAAGGCTCTCCGCGTGAGTTTCTGTCGAGCTCGGCACTGCACCTCTCGAGCTGCTACTGACTTCCCCTCTCCCACAGATTGTCGGATCGTACGTCGGAAACAGGCAGGACGCCGTCGAGGCCCTCGACTTTGCTCTTCGCGGCAAGGTCGTCCCTCAGATTGTCATCGAGCCACTCGAGAACCTCCGCTCGGTCTACGAACGCATGGAGAAGGGACAAGTCTCGGGTCGCATCGTCCTCAAGACCTAAATCCGCTCTCATACACGGCGCAACACCTCCTCTTGTTCTCCCAAGCAGTGTCGGCGTGCAGTGTGGAAGGGGGCAGAGGTGCTCAACGGGGCCTCGGCGACGACTCGCTCGAGGGTGCCCTAGTGTTTGTCTTAGTTCTCTTGAAGTCGAAATTCAGTCTTGCAGTTTATAACATTTCTGATCAAGCTCGGCGAACTGAGAGGGAAGCGATCCTCGCCTCACACCTCACTACAAGCGAGCAGATGCGGAACTCGGCGATGCTGAAAAGGTCTCTCGGCGCCATCGTCTCGAAGGAGGCCCTTTGGGGCTACTTTACTCTCGTTCGGAGGTGGTACCACTCATAATTGACCAGTGCAGGGTTTTAGTTCTCAGCACGCCCTCAGATACGGGATGAGATTGAGCTTGGCGTGGAAGGCGCCGCCGACGGGCGAAAGAGCGGTTCTGATGCACAACAGCGAATGGTGTTCTGCACCGAGATACACCGAGAGTCTTCGAGCTACACGATTTCCCTATTTACACGTCTGATGTACTCGAGATTTCGCCTCAAGTTCAATTGACCTTCTCCGCCTTCTCGCGCTTGCCTAGCCTAGGCTCTTCCTCTCCCCTCTCCTCCTCCTCCTCCCTCTCCTCCTCTTCTTCCCATCTACTTCTCGCCTCTCAGCTGCACTCTCTTTGTACTCAATTCATCCGAGTCGCCGTCGACCTTACACTACATCACCGCCTCGCCTTCCAGCGTCGAGATCCCCTGGAGAGCATGGCACACGGCTACGGCGGCGGCGATTCGCGCGGCGGCGGTTCAAGCAGCTCATCGTCGAGTTCTGGAGTTGTAGGGATACATTACCGCGTAGGCAGGAAGATTGGTGAAGGCAGCTTTGGCGTAATCTTTGAGGGTGAGTGGAACGAGCGGCTGCCTCTCCGTGGACCAACGGCTGATTCTCTGGCTCTGGGGCGCTTCTCGTACGGTTAGGGACCAACCTACTCAACTCTCAGACGGTCGCCATCAAGTTTGTACGTTCAACTCAGCTCCAGCCGAGCGCTAGAGCAGCTGAGCCCCACGACGCCCAAGCTCACCCAGCTCGCTCCCTTCGCAGGAACCTCGCAAGAGCGACGCTCCTCAGCTTCGGGATGAGTACCGCACTTACAAGATCCTCACTGGCTCCCGTGCGTCCCCTCTGCTGAACTCGGCGCGCCAGGTCAAGGGCTAATGCGCTTTGTTACTCCAGCGGGCGTCCCCCAGGTCTACTACTTTGGTCAGGAAGGACTACACAACATCCTCGTTATCGACCTACTGGGCCCTAGTCTCGAGGACCTGTTTGATCTGTGCGGCAGGAAGTTCTCCATCAAGACCGTCGTGATGACCGCGAAGCAGATGGTCCGTCTCCAAATCGCTCAACCCCCGCGCCGCACCCCTCCGCTCACCTCTCCCCCGCTCTCCCGTATCCTACAGCTCACTCGCGTCCAGACGATTCACGAGAAGAACCTCATTTACCGCGACATCAAGCCCGACAACTTCCTCATCGGACGACCCTCGACCAAGACGGCCAACACGGTCTTTGTCGTCGATTTCGGCATGGCCAAGCAGTACCGCGACCCCAAGACGAAGCAGCACATTCCTTATCGCGAGCGCAAGAGTTTGAGTGGAACGGCGCGCTACATGAGCATCAATACTCATCTCGGTCGAGGTGAGCTCCTCCGCCGAAGCGCTCGAACTCGAGCCCAAGCTGACCTGATGCTCCCCTACTACAGAACAATCAAGGCGAGACGACCTCGAAGCGTTGGGCCATGTCTTCATGTACTTTCTGCGCGGAGGATTGCCCTGGCAGGGACTCAAGGCGGCGACGAACAAGCAAAAGTACGAGAAGATTGGCGAGAAGAAGCAGAGCACGCCCATCAAGGAGTTGGCTGAGGGTTTCCCTGGTGAGTAGTAGCTTGGGCTCCCTCAGGTCCGCCCTCGACCGGAAATTCGAGCTGACCCTTTCGCACGTTCGGCTCGCGCTTCTCGCAGAGGAGTTCGCCATCTACCTCAACTACGTCCGCAAGCTCGGTTTCGAGGAGACGCCCGACTACGACTTCCTGCGCGAGCTCTTCACCAAGGTCCTCAAGAACAGCGGCGAGACCGAGGACGGCGTCTACGACTGGATGCTCCTCAACAACGGCAAGGGATGGGAGGCAGGGGTATGTTGAAGATCTGATCGTTTTAAAGGAGTAAGCTGACCTCGCTTTTTATCCACAGAGCACCAACAGCGCCCTCGCACAAGCGGGTCAAGGCTACGACGCTCGCCAACGCCAACCTCGAGACCGGGAGCGCGAGCGCGAGCGTGAGCTGCGACACCAGCAGCGCGCCAGTGCAGCAGTAGCGGCGGCAGCGGTCGCACAGGGCTCCGACGCATCACCAACGGCGGGTCGCGATGGCACGAAAGCCGGACGGAATCCTCCCTCCTCGGCGACGCCTGGCCCGAATGCCTCCGCCGTGGCCGTCAAGGGCGTACCTGCGGGAGGCAAGAGGGCTTCCGGACAACACCCTTACGCCGCTGGTCAAGGGGCCGACTACGGAGGAGGAGGCTACCGTTCGGGACAGGCGACACCAGCGCAGGGCATGTCGACGACGGGCGTTCAAAACCAGAGTGGTCAAGGCATCGGCAACGGCGATTATCGCGAGGACAAGGGTGGTTTCTCTCTCATGAAGCTCCTCACCTGCCGATGCGGATGAGCTCTTCCCCTCCTGCTTTCTCGGCTTCCCCCCCTTCCCCTCCCCCGTTCTCGGCCCTTTCGCGCTCTTTCATCCATTCCATCAGTTTCTTATCTCCCTTTGATTCCCTTTTCTACTACGTCTCCTCCTCATCGGGCTGGTTGTGATACCCCTCTTCCCTCGTAATGTTAGCTAGAACCCTGCAAGACCGACATTCCTATCGCTTTCGTTCGGCTTTGAGAGGTTGCCAAATTGCGAGCTTAGTGAGCTGCATCTCACACCTCGGGCTCTCGTACAGCAAGGCCTTCCCTTTCCTGGCTGCTGCCCCACGACCGCTCACCAAAAAGGATCAGCGCCGGCCTTGGCGTGCTCTTCGTCTCCCGCTTCCCTCCTTTCCCCTCAACTCGCTCAGCAGCTCGCATGGCAGCAAAACGTCGTCCAGAAATGCAGGAGGAAGAAGAGCACCCAGAGCATATCGCCCGCTACGGTCCAGGTCTCGTTTCCTTCGTCGAAACGCCTGCTCAAGCTCGCTCGTCGGCACGGTCTGCCCGCTCGTCGCTCAAGGACGATAAGAGCAGCACCTCGGGATGCGATTATGCAGACGACCACTGTACGTCTCATTCCTTGATGCGACGCCTTCGCGATGGCGCTCACCCTCCGTGTACAGCCGTAACCTGCCTACTTGACCTCTTCCAACCGCCCGTCGTTCGTCAGTACGTTCAAGGCGGCCGCCTTTTTAGGGAGAGAGAAGAGCGTACACCGGATCGGTTCGAACTCTTCCTTGACCTCGTGCTGGTCGGAATTGTCCATCAACTCGCTGAATCGGCTTCCGAGTCTACCTCGGGCGCTACCATCGCCAAAGTCATCCTCACGTTCTGTGAGTTCGCCTCGGATGTCATAGCGCTCTCGCCAGCGCCTCTTTTGCCTCCACTCTCGCTCGGCGCCCCTTTTTTGCCTCTCGCTCTCGCTCGGCGCTGACCCTCCCCGTCGCTTCAGACCCTTGCTGGAGCATTTGGACCGACACGAGGACTTGGCTGAACCAATCAGGTGTAGAGTGAGCTCTTATCTTGTTTTCGAGCGGCTCACAACTGACCGTCATGCCCTGCAGCGACATCTCGCAGCGAATTCAAGTCCTCGCCCTTCTCATTTGCCTCGTTGGATTCAGCGTGAGTCCTGCAGCTTTCACCACGTGCGAAACGTAGCTGACTGTTATCTCTGTCTATAGGTCAACGCTAGTGCCATCGAAGTCGGTCCAGCCTCCGAGGGCGTCGTCTCCGAAGTAGCCCATCGCCTGGTTCGCCGAGCGGTCGAAGCCGTCACGGGAGAGGAGTCATCGTCGACTGGCACAGCCGACGCGCTTCACCATGGTCCCCAACACGCCGTGGTGGCCGCTACGGGCTTCTTCCTCGTCGCCAAGCTTGTTCGCAGTGAGTTCGACTCGACTCGGCGATGAAGGCTCGCTGACGGCGCCCCCCTCCAGTCCTCACTTACGTCGGCTATTCGGTTCTCAGTAGGTGGTATCCTTCTTTAACTTGCTAACCCGACCCGCTGACCAGTCGTCTGCAGTGCCCGAGTTCCGCATCACTCATCTCGTCCGCGCCGCCGGACTCGCCCTCGTCTCCTTCATCTTTCTGGGCTGCGCCTTCGTCGATACTATCGGCAAGGTCGCTATCCTTGCATCGATTGGGTAGATCTTTCCTCCCTTTCTCGACTCTCAGCTCACCGCTAACCCCGCGCCCTACAGCATGGTCGTGGAAATTGTCCTTCGCTTCGGCGTGGGCGTCGTCGTCTGGCTCGATCGTCGCAAAACCAAGCGCGAAGATGCAGCTCGAGAGGCTTCTGGGGTACACCCTGATGCTCAGCCTTACCTGATCCCCCAGCAGCTGCGTTTGTTCCCCGCCTACAACCTTGAGCACATGGTGGAAAGGACAGCAGCTTTCGTCACGGTCGTGCTCGGTGAATCGGTGGTCTCGCTGCTTTACATCGCTTCACAAGGTACAATCGGATTGAGCGAGTGAGTCCTCTTTCACCAGAACCTCTCCCTAGCTCTCGCCGAACATTCTCGGCTCTCGTCGCCGAACTCTCCCCGTTCCGTGCGCGCTGACCCTCTTCGCCTGCAGTGAGTTCGCACGTGCCGTCTTTGGTCTGACAATCACCTTCCTATTCAATGCTGTAACTCGAGGCTCTCCTTCGCTCTCGCTTCCCCCGGACACTTCGCTCACCTTCTCTCGCCTGCAGGTCTACTTCGACGCCCTCTCGCGCAAGTTTCGCCACGCCATTCGCCGTCATTGGTTCACCCATCTCATCTGGGATGTCATCCATTTCCCCATGTGCACTGGTCTCATCACCGCATCAGCTGCTCTCAACGTGAGTCGAGGAGCGCCGAACGCCGAGGTAGAGCTTGAGCTGACTTGCTTTCGCTCGTAGAAACTCGTTCTCAACATCGAAGTAGAGCAAGGGATTCGCTGGCAATACGGAGGAGGCATGGCCGTCGCCGTCTTCTGCGTTACCGTCACTGGAATGGTACACGAGTCTCTCGACCCGGCGGGAACGACCAAGTTGAGCCAGGTGAGTCGTTTCCTCCCCTCCTCGCTACAGACCGAGCTCATCTCCTCTCCCTCCGAAGAACGCTCGCGCCGTCCTCCGCCTCCTCGTCGCCATCATCTTCGCCCTCCTCCCTCTCATCAAGCACATTAACGACCTCTCCTTCCTCGGCATCTACCTCGGCGTGTTCTCCGCGATGGTCCTTCTGGAGGTGTACGCCAAGCTCGGTCACGAGGAGAGGGAGACGGAGGATCATACGGCTGTGAGGGATCGTGAGGGCGAGCCAGAGGTCGCGGGAGAGGGAGAGGAGGAAGCCGAGTCCGAGTCGCCGGGAGGGCTGAGCAAGAGGACGGATTGAAGGTTCGCTAGGGTTTTAGATGTTCAGTAATTGGGATCTGTAACTAGTCTGTGATTGCGTGACCCTCTCCCAAACCGCTACGCTGCTATTCGGCGAACGCTGCCGGGCCCTTCGCTCGGGCTTCCCTCCGACCATCCCCTCCCCTCAAGGGCTTTCTCCCATGACTCAAAGTTAGTATAGAGCTTCACTCAGGCTTCACTCCAATCATTCCCGCAAATCCGCTCGCTCCCTCAAGGGGCTTCCACCACGATTCAAAGTTCTTGGTGTATAACTCGATGACGGGCTTGGGGAGCTGACCGGGGGCGAAGAGGCCTGAGATTTTGTTTTGATGATGATGATGATGATGATGATGATGGGATGCGAAGGAGGGAGGTAGTCAGCTCGGCGTGCTCGACGTGCTCGGCTCGGAGTCGGGGCGGCGCAAAGTATCGCTATCGCATCGTAGAGATGAGAATCGGCAGGTCACCAGCGCGAACGTAGGTCACTTCCTCGGCTCCTTCTCCCCAGCTACGGATGGGGCTGCGAACGAACGATGCATCGAAGGCCGGCGGTCAGCTTCTCCCTTTCTCCATCGCCGAGCCAGCGAAAGCGAGAGCGAGATCGAGATCAAGAGAAGCTCACCAACCACATCCCTCACAAAAAGTCCTCACAATACTCTTGCCCGAATCGCACCCACTATCAACATACTCCTTAGGCTTCGTTCCCTCGGCCGAAATGAGCGTGTAAGCCGAAGCGGGAATGATGAGAATCATGGAGAAGAGGGATCCTGCTGATTTACGGCAGTTGGTGCAGTCTGTTACACGAGAGGATAGATCAGTAGGGAAGAAGGAGAGGAGCTAAGACAGTATACTCAAGACACACGGCAGAGAGCGGGCGTCGCGGAGGCGAAGGCGGAGGAGGGGATTGAGAGGGTGTGCTGGCCACAGTTGCAGGAACCGAGGATGTCGGTGGTGGTGGTGGTCATCTTGCTGCTGTCTTGGTGGAGTTGGCGAAGCGAGGAGCAGGAGGGAAAGAAGGAAAGCCGCGCGCGCGAGTCGACCTTCTTGAGCTTTGAAGCTCCTCGGCGCTCGTTCCCCTCGGCGTTCGTCGCGCAGCCGGCCCGACTTCTCTTCTCTCGAGAGGCATGCTGTAGTGACATGCGAAGCCAGTTCGTCTTTTATTGGTGACAAGGTAGAGAGCGAGAAATGCTACACAATAGCTGGAGGAGGTCGGGGGGGGGGGGATAAGATTCGAAGTCCGTCAAAGAGAGTCCATCATCATCATCGTCGTGAGGAAGCACACACACAAACACACTATGCACACAAGCGAGCTCTGCACTGTCTCCTCGCTTCTACTCCTCCTCCTTTACACTCTCCCTCACCCTCGGCGCCCATCATCTCGGCGCTCACCACCTCCCCTCCCCCCTCCCCAAAGCCTCCCACCCCCTCGTCATAACCTTCCCCATAACCTCCTCATGCAACTGCCTCTTTCTCGCCTCATTGAGCTCCTCCTTCGTACGTTTCGCGAGGAAACGGGAGGAAGAGCCCGTAAGGCCGCCGGTGAGGGAGGAGAGCTCGTCCGAGGAGAGGAGGCCCGAGATGTCCTGTAGTAGGGGTCGAGGTTAGGAGGAGTAAGGAGAAGAGAAGAGAGGGGAGTAGGAAAGACACGCACGGATTCGCTCAGCGGGCAGGCGAAGGATGCGGAGGAGGAGAAGCTGGAGAGGGAGGGGCGAGTCAGCGACTTCTACTCGAGAAGCGAGTAGGTCGGAGAGAAAGAAGGACTCACGAAGGGCTAATCGACACGGCCAAGACCTTGAGCGAGAGGTTAATCTTGTAGTTGACGGTGAGGTCGCTCGTGCCGCTGCTTGACGAGAGGAATCCACACTTGGTCGCAATGTCCTTGATGACTGAGAGATCGCTATCGTAAGAGGTGGTGTAGTTGACTTGGAAGGGGAAGTGGATGGTAGTGCTGTTTGGGTGAAGGGAGGTAGAGAAGCGAGGTCAGCTCGACGATGGTTCGGACAAGGCGAGGAGGGCTCACTTGGAGTTCTTGTTGATCTTGACGTCGTTAAGGCTTCCTCCTCCGAATGAGGTCGAAGGCTTGAGAGGGTAGTAGGCGGTCGCTGAGATCTTGTTGAAGGTAGCGCCGAAGACTGCGAAGGAGGGGGGGACCGAGGGTCAGCACAAGCCCGAGCTAAACCTCACGTAGGAAGGCAGCGCACAGTTGGGGTTGATGACACCGATCTGCACAAATAGGAGGGATTAGTGATGCTTCCCTGTAGAGCTGAAGCCGAGCAACTCACGTTCAAACGGAAGTTGAGAGCGAACCCATCCGTCTGCACTGAAACCTCGCTGCCCGACGCCGGCGCCTCAATACCGTTGAAGGTGACCTCTGGAGGCTTGACCCAAACTGCGAAACGAGCAAAATAAGGAATGAGCGAAGGTCCTTCTGCGCATGCGCGTCTTCTGGTGTCGTTCGCGCGCCGTCTTCGGGGCAAGCGAAACGCTGAGGAGGGGGCCGAGGAGGTGTAGGGAGATGCGTGAAGGAACGTACGGAAGAAGGCGGCGACGATGGAGACGATGATGATGATGACCAAGATGATGGCACAGCAGCAGACGCGACCGCAACAACGTCCTCTCCCGCCTTTGGTGAAGGCTCCCTTGTGCTCGTCTGACCTCCACATCCTCAATCCCTCCTTCTTGGGAATCTGTCCCTCTGCTGCCATCTGTTGCGAACGCCGAGAAACGAGGGTCAGGTTGCTCCGAACGCCGAATGAGGTATGCGCGTCAAGGGGGACGGCGCGGGAGGGAGGGGAGCAAGGGGACTGACCTGTGCTGCAATAGATCCGCGTGTAACAGGGTTCAATCCCTTCTCATAAGCGTAATCATCATTGGTAGGCGGGTAAGTAGCTCGATTCCTTCCTCCTGGTACCGCCTCGTCCCTGCCGATGAAGCTGTTGGCGGCGAGGTGGTCGGTCGAGTCGTTGTAGCCTGGATATTCAGATGTAGGGGTTGCTAGGTTTGTGGAAGAGGGAGGATACGAGTAAGGGTCGGGATCGGACGTGTTGGTGTCTGTCCTGCGAGTGAGCCGAGCGGGCATGTTGAGACTGAGACGAGAGGGCGTGAGCGCGCAGTGAGCGACTTGGGAGGGTGCTAGATGGTAGAAGGTGTGTAGGCGAGCAGGGGTTGGATCTGTAGGTTGATAGGAACGTGTGCTGGCTGAGAGAAGAGCGAAACGAGGTGAATGGCAAGAGAGCAACCCTCGTTTCCTGGGTTCTTGACGAGCTGCGAAGTCGCTCAGTCGTCGACGAGCACCGCCCGCGCTTCTCAACCTCTTAACAACAAGTCTCGTCTCAGCTTATATCGCAGTACAAACTCAGCCTTACAGCTTCAACTCTTATCACTACAAGGACCAACTTACACCTTCTAATCGCCCCTCACTCTTCCAACTCCGATGGCTTCCGCTCGTCGCCTCTTCTCATCCTCTTCAGCCCTCGCCGCTCGCCCTCGGGGCCCACCTTCGAGGGGTGCAAAAGACCCACTCGACATCACCAACATGCTAGCACCCGGCCAACAATTCGACTTCCCCCTCACCCGCCCAACCCTCCTCAAAATGGAGAAGCGTAGAGACTTTCTCCATTACCTCCGCTTGGAGCACTTGCAGTTCAAGGATCTAGGTCAGTAGAGCTGCAGAGCTATCTTGAGCTCTTGTTCGAGCTGCTACTGCTGCTAACCCGATTTAAACCATCCAACAGTCGCCTTCCGCCAACGCTTCCTCAAGCCGCTCCCTTCCCAAATCATCAAAGTCCGACACCAACACTACCAAGGCGAGGAGCACCCCGCTTCACGCAAAGTGTCCATCGAGGTATCGGTCGCCAAACTCCCCCTTTCGACCGATGCCGCTCGACACAAGTTCAAGCTTCTCGCTGGACCTAGGTGGAATAGCCAGACGGATGAGCTCAAGATTGCGTGCGAGATGTACCCTAGTGCTAAGATGAATGAGAAGTGGTGCTCGGATACTTTGGACAAGTTGATCAAGGAGGCAGAGGTGAGTTTTTTGGTGCTTGCTCGGCGGAGGATCGAGCGAACGCCAACCGAAAGCTCACCCCTTCTCTTTCGCACACAGAACACCACCGACCCCATGACCGACATCCCACTCGACACTCGTCCCACTCTCTCCAAGCTCCGCAAATCGGGTTCCAAGCGCTCCTCCTCGCTCAAGGACTTCCCCAAGGAGTGGCTCGGCGCTTCCCCTTCCCCTTCCTCCCCATCAGCACCTTCACCATCAGCTCAAGACCTCCCAAGCGCAGGTGTAGGGAAGCAGGGAGGTGCCGAGTTGCCGACGCAGAAGCCATAGATCTGAGGATTGCAGTTTGAAACGCAACGCCGAATGATTTGAGAGGGTTCGTTTGTTCGGCGACAGAAGCTACGCCAAGGGACCGTCGCGAGTTGGGAGTTCTGGCTCTTTGCTCTCGGTGGATCTGGAGCCCTCTTCTGGCTTCTTGTCCTTGCTGTCGTCGAGTTTGCGAAGGGGTCAGCTCGGCGCTACGGCGAATCCGAATGAGCGCCGAGGGCAAAGGACGAACGCAAGAAGATCCGTCACGCTCGCTACCTTAGCTTCCAGAGATCCCTGCTTGTCGGTCCTCGTGCCGATGCGGATGTCTGTAGAGTTGCAGAGGACGGTTAGCACTCGGCGGAGGAAGCGAGGAGAGAGAAGGACTCGCCGGTCGCGATTCGTGGCTGCGATAGTCGGGCACGGGGCGGGGAGGGAGAAAGAGAACGATGTTAGTGCGAGGACTCATCTGAAGAGCGCCAACGAGCGCCATCAGCCCTCCAACCGTCTCGAAGCTAGCTTCGGCGCCGAACCCTCGCTCCCGAATCCTCGCCAACTCACACATCCCATAGCATGCACCGCCTCATGACACTCCTCAATGACCTTCATAACGGCTCCATACTCTCCTTGCACGCCTGTACCGTCTGCAGGTCGCTACGAGGTCAGCTTCCATGTCCCAGCGCGCGCCGTTCTGAGCTCCGGCCTGTTAGAGGGAAGGGGGAGGGGACGTACAGCCGTGCAGCTGGTATGACAAGCCTGATTTATCGAGTACGCGTTGGCACTCGGCGATGTACTGCAGCAGGGAAGGGAGGTTAGCTTCCTCCCTCGAGAGAGAGAGCGAGGGCAGGAGAGAACAGCAGCAGGCTCACCTTGGTCACTCCTACGGTATCGACGCCCATGGGGACGAGGCAGAAGTCGGCTACCTGTTGCAGCGCATGTTCAAGAGCAGGGGAAGGCCGTTAGCGGGCGGAGGAAAGCAGGGCGAGAAGGGAGCGCGTCTCGATGACGAGGGATAGCGAGCAGAGGAGCAGCAGGAGAGCAGAGGGAGGTAGAGAGCCTACGCAGTGCATTGTTGAGGTTTGAGCGATTGAGAAGAAGCGAGAGAAACGGACGGAGAAGAAGGAGCGATTCCCGACTCTCAGCTCGCGTCGAGTCGCTGGCCTTCGCTTGCGAAGGCTATCCTTTTCGCTCCCAAGTTGGTGAAGGATATGATATGGACATTGGAAAATTCATCTGCTGCTAACTGCGCTACGTCGACGCTCAACCACGAGCAAAGAAGGCGACAGCACCGAGCACCGGAATCCCAGCAGCCAGAACCGATCCCCCCATCTTACTAGCAAAAGATCCGGTGGCAGTAGCGCTAGCAACGCCTTCTGCGACAGTTCCGGTGGCGGTGGCAGTAGCAGCGACGGAGGTAGATCCAGCAGTCGCGGCCGCCGAGCTGGAGAGGGAGGTATCGGCGTTGACGCTTCCCGCCGTTGCGGCGGAGAGAGCGGATGCTTGGATTGAGGAGTCGATGGCGGTGGCGGTGTTCGAGGAGGTGATGGAGTCGGAGAGGGTAGAGTCGACGCCGATGGTGATGTAGGCGCTGTGAGGGAGCGCCGAGCGAGAGGTCAGCGACGAGCGAGCCAGACGAGGAGAGGCGTTGCTCACAGAACTCCATCCTCGATACTCTCTCCGATGAGGGACGTATCGGCGTAAGCGTTGTTACCGTCCGTGTTCTCGGAAGTGAGGATCGTATCGTCGGCGTTCAGGGTGCGAGTTTGAGTCGTGTTGGTGTAGGCCGAAGTAGCGAGGACTTGGGTGAGGAGATCCTCATCGTAGAAGATTTGACCGATGTGGTAGATGGTGCCCGCGGCCGAGTTGATCGTGCCGTCGTCTGTGAGGAGAAGGGAGGGTCAGCTCTGGGAGCGCCGAGCGGGGAGGGAAGAGAGACCGTACCTTGGATGGTATAGTTGTCGTGCACCATGAGGTGGGTGTGGACCGTGCGGCCGGTGTAGAAGCTGTGGGAGGGGGAAGAGGTTAGCTCGGCGGGGGGGAGGAGGCGAAGGGCGAGGAGCAACTCACCCAGGGAAGGTGGTGGTAAACTCGACGACACCCTCATCGTTCGTAGGCCATCCTCCACGACCGAACGAGTAGTCGTCGGTCATCGACGTAGACATGCCTTGACGCTTCTGCATGCCTCCTCCTCCGGCAGTCTGAGCCGTGGTGAAGCCCGAGTATTGGCCGGTAGCGTTGCAGGCCCAGCTGTAGTGCGGTGACAGAGAGGAGACAGGTTGATGGGGAGAGATGGAGGAAAGAAGGTCAGCTTCATGTCTCTCGGAGACGGCGAAGGAGAGGCAACTCACATCTCGACGTAGACGTTGTCGAGGGGCTCGCAGGTGTTGATGTCGATGACACCGATGTCGAGGACGAGGTCGATACCAGCCTGAGTCTCCCTTAGATCCTGACGAACGAGCTCGTTGTTGATGTAGTCTGGCAACGACGAGGAGGAAAGGTCAGCGCCGAGCCCCTTCCTGGCTAGCCCTTCTACTCACAAGGTCCCTCAGTCACCTCAGGAGCGGTAACGCAGCTCGAGTTCTGAATAGTCGAGAAACCCTTGTACTCAGCGGTAGTCAAGCTACTAGCATCAATATCGCGCTTCTTGAGAGCAGCGGCAGCTCGCTTGGCCCTCCTCGCGCGCTTGTTGGCTCCAATGTGGTTGGCGCATTTGGAGGCGACGGAGGTACGTTTGGCAGCTTGGTGAGAACGACGGGCGAGCTCTGCGCCCGTGGGTGCGTGATGCTCCTCTCCTGGGTGAGCTGAGGAGGAGAGCGGGGTCAGCGAAGCGATCGCCGAGCAAAGGGGAAGGGAGTTAACTCACCGGCAACGAGGAGGGAGGAAGCGAGGAGAGTGGAAGCAAAGGCGAGAGTCCTGAGCATGGTGGATGTGAAGGTGAGGTTGGGAAAGCAAAAGACGAAGAGCCAGCAGAAAGGCGCCTAAGAGCTCCTTCATCCCCTCCCCTCTCGGGCAAAGATCATCGGCAAACTCGTGCTTCTCATTGGTTTGAGCCTATCGCAGTACAGCGCCAAGCTTTCCTGACGCTCTGCGGGACCCGCTAGCCAGAAGTAGGAGTCGACTGCAGAGGGATCGCAGGAGCCTGGAAGCAGGCCTGTAGGAAGCTGCGCGACTGCGAAAGGCCATTGGAGGAGGAGTTGGTTGGCGACGGCTGACGCGGTGTGCTGTAGGACAGCAGAAGGGATGACGAGTCGCAGGAGAAGCTCGGTGCAGAGGAGGAGAGCCGAGGAAAGCGAGGGAGAAGGAGCTGTGAGTTCACCTTGACGTGCTTCGACTATACACGATGGCGATGATGGCGAGTAGAGCTGAGGTTGAGATGTTAATCAAGGTGCTGCTCTGGTACAGCAAAAGAGCGAGAAAGCGAGACGTGCAAAGAATGTCGTTGAAGGCAAAGACGAAGGACGGCAGCCCGAGCTCACTTGTTGATCATCAACCACGACTTGCGCTCCAGCTGAGAGACGACGAAGGGATGGATCCTTACGGAGGCTACAACCCACATCAGCCAGGAGATGATTTCACTACAACTTATCGTCCTTTACCACCCTTGCCCGCTCACTTGCATCGAATCTACCACTCGAACCCACCTTCCCCCGATCCTGCTCCTGCTCCTCGTCCCATCTCATCCTCAGCAGGTTCAACTCCTGCAGCAGACTCGGACAAGGCTTCTCCAAACTTGAACGGCAACCCTTTACCACCTCCTACAGCAACCGCTTCAGCCAACAATAGCGCAAAGAAGCGGGATCGAGGTAGAGCAGCGGAACGAAGCGAGGCGGGCAGTAGCAGGGTGCAGAGTCCAGCAAACAACGGTGGAGCAGTTGGTCAGGAAGATGCTACGACCAAGGAAGGAAAGGCGCCTGCCAAACGAGCAAAGGTGAGTCGCGCTCGACGGAGTAGCTGGATCGCGCTCACCGGGAGCTCACCCTCGCCTCGTTATCACAGGTCGGAGCTCGCGCGAGTATTGCGTGTATCTGTTGCAGGTGAGTAGCCGCTCCTCTCTTACCCCCTGCACTTCAGCCAGCTCGGCCAAGGCAGATCCGCCGTTGTTGTGCGCTCCCCGGCTCACTTCGCTTCGCTTCCCCAGGAAACGCAAGGTCCGATGCTCAGGCGAATGGCCTACGTGCAAGTTCTGCGAGGGCAGGAGCATTCCCTGCGTCTACGAAGGTCATCCGGCCGAGCATGGTGGCCCTGCCAACCCGTTCGTCTCCTTTCTCTTCCCTCCTGCGCCGAAGTGTACTCCGTAGGCTCACCTTCTGCCTTTCGGAACAGGGTATCGGCGGCCTTCGGTGTTGGGGGTCTTCTCTCGCCGTCCATCGACCCCATCCTACCGCCAGAAGCGACCATTCTCGCCGCCACGGACATCTTCTTCCTTCACAAGTGAGTTCGCTCTCCTTCCTCCACCAGATTCACCTCACTGACCTGCTTCTCTTCTAGCTACGACACCTTCTACTTCCTCCACCGACCAACCCTAATCGAATCCGTCAAGAATGGCTCGGCGCCGAAAGAGCTCGTCTGCTGCATCCTCGCCTTCGCAGCTCGGTGAGTGGTCTCTCACCTCGCCTCTCTCGTGCCCAGCTTATCTATAACACCCACAGCTTCTCTCAACCGCTACGCGAGCTCCACCCTTCCTCCCTTACCGCCGCCTCCGAGCACTACGCCGCTCTGGCAACTCAAGTCCTTTCCAACCCTTCCACCGCCTCGGGCAAGGCTTCCACCTCGGCTCAACCCGCTTCCGACCCCGAGATCTCGCTCATTCGCTGCCAGTGCTTCCTCATGCTCGGCTTGTACGAGTGCACGGCTAGTCAGGAGAACAAAGGCTGGCTGAAGATTGGATACGCCATTCGGATGGCTCAGGTGCTTCGTTTGGGTGAGTAGTCACTTCGAAAGGTTTCTCCGAACGTCCCTCACTAACCTACTACGATCCCACAGGCTTCGAGGACGAGGACGAAGGCGCTGGAGCACGAGTACCGCCGAAAGACCCCCTCCGCTCCGAGATCCGTCGACGAACCTTCTGGGCATGCTTCCTCCTCGACCGTACCGTCTCAGATGGAAAGGAACGACCATGTTCCCTCAAGCCGCCATTGCCTTCCGCTTTGCGCATGCCGAGCTCCGATGCCGATTTTTTGGCCAGTCGACCGTCCCAGGGAGCGAGGTTTGATCCTGATCCGCCAAAGTGGAGCCTTTCGGCTAAAACTGAGTCGGTGGGAAAGGAGCCGGAAGCAGATCTTTACGGACTAGTGAGTTCTCCCTCGTTTCGTGCTCGAGGCGCCTCGCTGACGCTCCTTCCGCCCTCGCAGACCCTCCGAGTCGCCGAGATCTGGCAGCGAGTAGCCACCTACATCGGTTCTGGAGGTCGCAACATCGACCGTCGAGCACCCTGGCTCCCCGAATCTACCTTCGCCACCCTTCAACGCGATCTGACGACTTTCGACGAACGCCTCCCCGCCGAGCAAAAGTATACCGAGTCGAACCTACTCGCTCATAACCTCATTGGTCAAGGACGACTCTTTGGGATGCTTCATCTGCTGTTCTCGACTTCGAGGCTCGTGCTGCATCGTGATTATTTGCCCTTCCTTCCGCCGCCGAACTTCAAGGTGAGTGGCTCGCTCTCCTCTCCGACGACGATGAGACGAGCTGACTTAGTACACCTTACAGGCTGGAGATGGACCTGTAGACGGTGAACCGCTGTGCGGAGAGCCCGTTGCTCCTGCAGGCTGGTGGCAAACTTCTTTCGTGAGTCCTCCCCGCGCTCCTCCCTCCTCGACGCTCTCGCTGACCCGCCTTCTTTCGCAGAACCACGCCGCTCAAGCTTCGGGAACCGTCGCCGACATCCTCGGAAGCACTGCAGGTCACGGCGCCATGATCACGCACCCTTTCGCCGGCTTCGCGGCTCTCGCTTCGTTGACGATTCATCTTCACCTGTTCGTACTCCCCTTCTTTTGCTCGACGCTGCTTAAAGCTAATCTCTTCTCTCCATACAGGAAATACTGGCCTCAGTCGTCCGATACGCCCGTCAACAACGCCTTCCACATTGAGCAAACGACCTCGATTCTCACCGCCCTTCGCGACGTCTGTGAGTTTGCCCTTCGCTGAATCTCTCTCGCGAGCGCTGGCTGACTCGCTTCCTTCCTGCAGACCCTATCGCTGCTGGATGGTGCGATGGCATGGCCAAGCTACAGCTCCTCTGTACGTCGCGCCTCGTCTCGTCTCGAGCTCGGAAACGCCGGTCGCCGAGCAATGCTGACCCTCCTCGCTCCCCTCCTCTCACAGACTACAACCTCGTTCGCGGTGTCCTCGACGTAGACCCAGCCAAAGTACGCGCCTCGGTCGTCCAACTCCTCCGCACCGTCAAAGAAGAGGATCACAGCCATTCCCCCACCCGTCCCGCCGTCGTCACCACCACCAACGCCATCCCCCATCTCACCAACAACGCTAGCAACCCCGCCGGCCCCCAACTTCTCAACCCACTCAACAACAACGCAGACGTCTTTGCTCCCCCCTTCCCTCGCACTTCCTCCGCTCCTCATAATCCCTCCCTCGGCGGAACTCCCGCCCTGCACTCCCCGCTGGATCTGAATACCGAGTTTGACTTCCTCCTTCCTGCGCCCGGGATGGATCCGTTCGATCTGTGGGGAACGGGAGCCAATGGTGGTTGGACAGATTTGAACTTGCTCTCTTCGGTCGATTCGGCTTGGGGTCCTGCGGGTGGGCCGGGGATGTGGCATCAGGGTGGTCATGCTGGGCAGTACTACGGTTGAGCGTTTTTGTCAATTGATGTTGTCTCTCGCTTTCGATAGTCGCCCCGAGGAGAGAAAGCGAAAGCGAGCAAGTTGGAGGCTTGAGCTTTGAAGAGCCGAGCTGAGAGAGAGTTGGAAGCTTTGAATCTCGCTTTCGAAGCTCAAGCTCTCGCGCATGAATTTGAGTAAGACTGCAAGACTGAATTTCGACTTCAAGAGAACTAAGAAAACACTAGGGCACCCTCGAGCGAGTCGTCGCCGAGGCCCCGTTGAGCACCTCTGCCCCCTTCCACACTGCACGCCGACACTGCTTGGGAGAACAAGAGGAGGTGTTGCGCCCTGTATGAGAGCGGATTTAGGTCTTGAGGACGATGCGACCCGAGACTTGTCCCTTCTCCATGCGTTCGTACACCGAGCGGAGGTTCTCGAGAGGCTCGATGACAATCTGAGGGACGACCTTGCCGCGAAGAGCAAAGTCGAGGGCCTCGACGGCGTCCTGCCTGTTTCCGACGTACGATCCGACAATCTGTGGGAGAGGGGAGGTCAGTAGCTGCTCGAGAGGTGCAGTGCCGAGCTCGACAGAAACTCACGCGGAGAGCCTTGAAGACGGTCCAAAAGACGTTGGCCTTGATCCAAGTGTCAGGAGGAAGTCCGACGGCCACAAGAGTTCCGTGAGGGCGAAGGTACTCGAGCGCCTCGTTGTAGGCGGCTCCCGAGGAGGAGGTCATGAGGGCGGCCTGAGGGAGGGAAGCGAGTGTGAGTGAGGGGGAGGAGAGAAGGGAAAAGAAAAGAACACACGTGAGGTCCGAGTCCACCAGTGACCTCCTTGACGCGGTCGATGAAGTTGCCAGAGTCCTCTGCAGGGGACGCGAGAGCGTTAGCGTATCGTTCGGAATCGCCGAGTGTGAAAGTGAAGTAGAAGGCGAGCGTACTGAAGTCGAGGAAGATCTCGG
>JACWFO010000039.1:0-52744 GCA_019775505.1 Leucosporidium yakuticum
GACGCCTTGACCATTGGGCCAGCAGGCCCTTTCTGCTGTGATTTGTTCACCTTGGGTCAACCTGATTCTGCTTGCAACGCCCGACTTCTCGGCGATGCAGCGAAGTGGCCAGTTCTGGCTGAGTGAGAGGGTGTAGGACAGTCGGGAGCGTCGAGGAGGGTGCTGCTGGGGTAAATGGATCTCACCTGCCCTCCTCTTCTTGCTGAGCGGCATCTGGCGACCTCTGGTGCTGGCTCGGTCTGGCTTGGGCGAACCTCTCCAGCGCCGAGGCGACCAAGGGATCGGTGGCGCGAGAGTCGGCTCTTGAAACAGTATAGCTCGCTAAATCGCCCGAGTTCTGAGTAGCTTCGAGCCGCCTTGTCGCCTTCGCAGCTTTGTTCGAATCAATTTCCCCTCGGCGAAGACGAACGTGCTCGCTCGAAGCTACAGATGCAGGTTCAAACTGATTCTTATTGTTCCGACGGAATCTACTGATACAACCAACAACAGCCCCACCGCACTGAGCCTCCATGTACGATCATCGCCGCACCTCTTTAAGTCCTGTAACGGAAGCCGGGGTGCTTCTGGCCGAGCATGGCGATCTCCTCGGCGCTCTTGCCCTCGAGGATATGGTCGTCGCGACCTTGCTCCTTCTTCTTGTTCTGTCGAACCTGCCACGCCCAGAGTCCGCCGACGAGGATGAAGATGAGGGAGGAAGTGCCGAGGTTGAGCGAGTTTCCGGGAATTTGGTTGGGCGAGAAACGGGGAAGGTAGCTCCAAGTTGCGACGAGACCTCCGAGGTTGCCGCCGAATACGACCATGCCGACTGTCAGAGGGAGAGCGGTTAGCTTAGGAGCGCCGAAGCAATCAGGGATGAGAAACGCACTGGTAGCGGCGCGAGCGGTATCCGAGGTGGTGTTGATGCCAGCCCACGAGTTGCACATGGCTCCCTGAGTGCGCCAAAGAAGGAAAGTCAGCGGCCGTGTCGAGAAGGAAGTCGGCTTGCAAGCGCCGAGCGGCTGGCTCCCGAGAGCTTTCGACGCCGAGGCCGGGAGAAGATGGAATGAAAGGGGGAGACCAAAATGAACTCACAAAAGAGAAGGCTCCGATGGCAATCAAGAAGGTAGCGGCGTAACGAATTTTAGGCTCGGTTGATCCCAAGAACATAGCGTAGCCGACCATAATGAAGGGAGCGCTCATGAACATGTACAGAGCACGACGACTGGTCTTCCACGAAAGGTAGGGGATGAGAAGTGTAGCGGCGGCACCGACGATGTAGGGAGGGCTGTAGAGGCGAGCGGGTTAGCTTTCGTCCCTCTTCGTACCATCGGCTGAGAACGTACACAGTCTGAAGCTGAAGCTGCACGGTAGTCTTGGTAGGGTAGATGGTCTTGATGATAGAGGGAAGGAAGAAGCCTGTTGCAAAGGAGAGAAGTCAGCTTCGCCGCAAAGTAGCGAAGGGCAAAGGCCAACTCACCCATTCCCTGAACCGTAATGTTGTCGAGGAGGAAGATGAGCGTGATGACGAGGGTTGTTGGGTTGAACAGCGCCTGGCGAACGACTGATCCGTGCATCGAATCGAGCACCTCGACGGAGCCGACGTTCTCGGACTTGATGCGAGCGGCGCAGAGAGCTGCAGAGGAGAGGCGTCAGCCCGGCTGCTAGCCAGCGAGAACAAGGTAAACTCACCCTTCTCCTCGGCGGTGAGCCACTTGGCCGCCTCCGGGCTGTCGGCGAGGACGAACCAGGAGACGATGGCCAAGCCCATCGTGATCAAGCCCTCACTGAAGAAGATGATCCTCCAGCTGTGGACCATGCCGAAACCGGGGCAGGAGAGGAATCCCGAGGCAAGGAGACCTCCGAAGGCGCCAGCGAGGGGAGCGCAGACGATGTACAGCGCGAAGCGGAATCCGAGCTCGTCCTTGCGGTAGAAGCGGGAGAGGTAGTAGGCCATTCCGGGGAAGACACCAGCCTCGGCGACACCGAGGAGGAAGCGGACGGCGAAGGCTTGACCGAAGTTGTGGACGAAAGCCATGACGAAGGAGAAGAGGCCGAAAGCGAAGGAGAGGATGGGGATGAATCGTCCGGGGCCGACCTTCTTGCAGATGAAGTTGCAGGGGAGCTCGAAAGCCACGTAGGCGACGTAGAAGGCGGTCTGTAATGAAAGAAATGGGCCGTGTAAGTATGAAGCGCGAAGAGGTGGCGAGAGGGACGAAAGGCGAGCGCCGACGCCGGGAACTCACGAGGAGGAGGTTGTAGCCGTAGCCGCCGTGGGTAGGAGGGAGGATACCGAGATCCTTCTCAAGACCTGCTACACGAGCGTTTCCGATGTTGGCGCGCTGTGGGAGGAAGTGTAAGCCTCCGGATGTAGCACGGAAGGGAGGGAGTGGGGGATTCGTACGTCCTGCGGAGAGCAGAGAGATCAGCGATAGTCGACGAGATTCAGATAGGTGTAGCTCACAATGAAACAGAAAAGATACAGGAGCGAGATCATGGGAACAATCCTGAGATCCAGCTTGCGCCTAGCAGGGGAGAATGTTAGCAATCCCGAACGGCGAAGAAGGGGTGAAAGGCCAGAAAAGCCCACCTCAAAGCGGCCTCAGCCTTGTGATCGATCTCGACAAGAGCATGTCCATACTTGTCGGTAGCGGCATGTCCCTTGAGAGCGACCTCGTCGACTGTGGAAGCGAGTCCAAAGTTCAGCGACCGACGAGCGAAACCGAGGGAAGGGGTGGCGACGCGCGCGTACTGTGGTGAACCTCTTGCTTCTCGAGCGAAGCCGAGCGATTGAAGTCTGACATTGGTGGGTGTCGAGAGCAGCTGTCGGTAGGGTGGTGAGAGCGGTTGTCGTCGAAGGGAGGAGGCGACGAGTGATGGTGAAGAGGAAGAGAGGGAGAGAGTCGTCCAATCGACAAAGAAGGCGTCGTGCATCCACTGCAACAACGATTTCCCCAGGTCAGTCAGGTGGGGAATCTTGGCGGGCCTCCAGAAGCACTCCAGACCCAAGCGATCGGAAGACGGGGCGACAGCACCCTGGTCAAGCGCGAGCGCTAACTGGCTGTCTGCATGGCAAGCTAGAGAGGAGGTTAGCTCTTGTAGCATCACAGAAGCATCTCAGCAACTCACCGAGCTTGCCTTGCCCCTGCTCGAGCAGCAGCAGCCGTCAACGAACGCCGACCGAGTCCACATCTTCTCCGTCCAGGCACTCCCATTGCCTCTCTTACGACGGTACAGGAGGAAGCCGGACCGTGTCCCAGAGCTCCAGCAGACGATCTTGGGTAAAGTGCAAGCCGAACGGGACAACGAGCAGCCAGCGAGGGCCCCGAGGGGGAGGGTCAAGTATCAACTCCCAGACGTGGAGGGCTGCAGCGGGGCTGGGGACGACGTTGAAGCGAAGAGATGATAGAGAGCATGATACTTGACGCGTGAGAGAGGACCAAGGCTGATCCTGACCCTCCCAAGCCTGCTCGGCGGCCTCCCCCTCGCTCAGCTCATCGCCGAGCACCTCCCTCGAAGGTCTGCACTGCAGCAGCTGACCTCCCTCCATCTCCGCAAACACGATCCAGCCCCTCGCTCCCCGTCAGACGGCCCCCACCAGCTTCCTCTCGTGATAGAAGGGAACTGCTCGCCGAACGGCCTGCAACGTCGACAAATCGCAACGAGCGAAGGCCAGCGGTCGAGAATGTGGCATGGCGAGGTCGTGACCACTAAGTACCGAGATACACATATAGCCTCGTTTGGCGGGTTCTGGCAGCCGTTCTGCTGCCACCAGCCCGTAGGAGGCGAGATGGAAGGCGCGAGCTGAACGAGTTGAATCAAACCGAGCTGCAGGGAGCCTAGTGAGGTGAAAGAGGGCGCAAAGGGTCGTCGTAGGCGAAGTCAAGTACGAGCAGATGATGGCAAGAGAGCAAGGAGCATCGAGCGGCGCTTTGTCGAAGCATACGGCCGGCAGCCCGGCGGACACTTCCCCTCCCACCTCATCTTTCACCTCGCGCCGAACTTTCGGCATCGATTCTCAGCGCCAAGGGGAGGGTAATTAAGTACAGCTCGCTCTGCACGTGAGTCAGTAGCTCTTCCGCCCCTCTGCTCGAGGAGCGCCTCACGTCGGCTAACAAGCCGTTGTTTGGAATGCAGAAGCAGCAGCGATGGACGAGCGCTTCTCAGGAGCAGACCGTCTGCGCGCCATGTGTACACCTCTCACCTACTGTCTACCAACCTGTCGACTCGCCCCCTCCCCTTCCTCGGAATCGCTGCACAACGACTCGGATCGCGCTTGGTTCGAGCAGTCACGTTCATCAACCGAGCCGCCAACCTTCGCTTCGAGTATCCCGGGCGACTGGGAGGATGGAGAAGAGCGTAGTAGGAGGAGGGAAGCCGACTTGCTGAGCCTGCACGAGGGAGTTGGGCAGCAGAGGCCTCGTCGGCGGCGGGGAGGCGACATCTCCGGCAGTGGAGGCGACTTTGGCTCGGGATTGTCACGTTGGACGCTCCTCAAGAGCTGGTGGAGGGGCAAAGGAGCAGTACGACTACCAGACTCGGACGACGAGGACAATTTGGACGCTCAAGCTGCAGGCGCGTCGGATCACGAGGACGGCAACCTCACCTTTGAAACGGCGGGAACGACCACGCTCGTCGAAGGAGAAGGAGAGGCAGACGCTGTAGTCCTCTCCCCCGATGCACTCCTCTCGCCACCGCCAGAACCGCCGCTATCGCCGACTCGCTCGGAGGGGGCGACCATAGTCGACGAAGACCGAGAGGAACGACGAGCTCGTCGCCGAGCGCGTAGAAGAGCGCGTGAGCTAGGGCTCAGCGTAGACGAGTTTGAGGGAGGAGCATCCGCAGAGCCGGACGAGCTATTGGTGGATGTGGAGTCGACGCCTCGCGCTCTCGGTCGAAGGAAGAAGGACGGCTCGCGCTCCTCCTCGACCGAATCACACGACAACGCCTTCATCCACGTCG
Organism: Leucosporidium yakuticum; assembly: GCA_019775505.1. Taxonomy (NCBI): domain Eukaryota; kingdom Fungi; phylum Basidiomycota; class Microbotryomycetes; order Leucosporidiales; family Leucosporidiaceae; genus Leucosporidium; species Leucosporidium yakuticum. The sequence continues at coordinate 4,939 of JACWFO010000039.1, forward strand.
CCTCCACCACTTCAACCTCTTCCAACGGCTCGCACGGCTTTGATTTCAACCGATCACCCACCCTGCCGGTCGTTGGCGAGGACGAGGGAGTCGACGGAGGCGAGGAGCTCTTCGGGCGTCGCAAGGAGCGTCGGTCGAGACGCGATGGAGAAGGAAGCTCCAAGGGTTCCCGGAGCGCCAATGGGGACATTCGGAAGTCCTCCTCGAACGGATCGGCCAGCAGCTCCTCTCGTTCCCACCTCGTCGTCCAGCCTCATCTCCTCCCTCTTCCCGCCTCTCCCGCTCCTTCCTCAACCTCCCATCTCCTCCCCACCGACGCTCCAAAACGCTCACGACACCGCTCCCACCCCTCCACCTCAACCACCTCGACCACCTCCTCTGGCCGCCAGCGCCGACCAAAACGCCATCAGCAGCAAATTGCTTCGCCTCTTGAGGCGCCTTCCGAGGGAGAAGGAGACTACTACGCGACTCCTGCACCGGAGCAGTACTACCAAGACGAGTACGGTCAGCTACACCTCGCCCCTCCAACTCCCGTCCAATACGCCGAGCAGCAGCAGCAATACTACGATCATTCGACGGAGGCGAGTTATCAGCAGTACAGCTCCACGGCGCCCATCGTATACGATAACACCTCTTACGACCTCCCTCCTCCCTCCTCGTACGACCATATTGGCCAAGTACCTCCCCTTCCCGCTTCGCCCGCTCTCGAGCAGCACCCCGAGGAGCTCAACTCGACTGCTGGGTCGTCGCTTCAGCCTTCACTTCTTCCTCGGGACGACGGCGGGTATTGAGCGGGTGAATGGGCCTGGGTGGAGCTGGGGTTGGAGCGGGCGAAGGGGATGAGCGACGCGGCAGGGTGAAGGGGAAGGGCGGGCGAGCGCGAGCGCCGAGGGAGCGAGGAGGGGATCTTGATCAGTGCATTTCATTCGTAGTAGCATGTGTTGTAAGGCTATCTAGGGTCACTTTAATGAACGTTAGTAGTCCACTCACACTCGCCGAGAGATGCAGGAGAGCACTCGGGGGAAGAGGAGAGCTGGCACTTGCTCACTCGCTCGCTCGCTCTCCGCTTGCCATGGTAACGAGCAACACGATAGTAAATCGTCCATTATACGATGGCGCCATGCATTTTTGTACGCTCTCCCTTCCTCACACTCCCAATCCCAATCCGATCTACCTCTTCGTGCCCTCCCCCTTCGAGGCAAGCAATCTATAGCGACTCGACTCCCGCCAGGACAATATCAGCGACCTCCTCATAGTAGATGGCCTCGTACGCGTAGACGAATCCGAAAATGAGGAAGAGGACCGCTCCGCCGAGGGTTACTGCGATGCGAGGGTCAGCGAACAGAAGGGAGCAGCGAGGAGGGAGAGAGGGAAACGGACCATGCTTGATGGAGATGTGTTGCGAGATCCAGCGACCGCCGAGGACGGCGAGCATGGTGCAGAAGGAGTGGCCGAGTGTTGTACCGAAGGTGACGAGCCAGACGTTCTGCGAAGGGGGGGGGAGTCGAAGATCAGTTTCGGCGCTCGTTCTCGCTCGAGGAACAGAGAGAGAAAACTCACATGAGCGGCTGCAAGAGCGATAGTAGTAATCTGACTCCGATCTCCCCATTCCGCCAGGAAGGTAAGAACGAAAGCCTGAACAAAGATCGGACTAAAGAAGAGATGACAGAGGTTCTTTGCTCCATCCTTCAATCCCGAGACGGCAGCGTCCTTGCTAGGCATCGTGAGACTTCCCCTCCTACTCCTCCCCGTCGGGGGAGTAGCCACTCTAGCGGGACTCATCCTACCCTCCTCCAAATCGCTCATCGCATAACTCGGCCCCGTCCTCTTGCCTCCAGAGCTGACTTCCTCCTCAGCCTCCTCCACCTCCTTCTGCACCTCCCTCATCTCTTCCTCCATCTTCTCCCTTCCTTTCTCTCCTGCCTCCATCGCAAGCCCTTCTTGAAGCATCCGCCCACCGAAGATGAAGAAGAGGAGGGCAGCGGCGATGGTGGTGTAGCGTTTGGGGAGGAGGGTGGGGACGATGGTGCCCAGGAGGGAGGAGAGGAGGGACATGAGTGCCAGAGCCATGATGGAGCCGCAGAAGATGGTGACCCGAGGATGGCGCATCGAGAGGATGGCGGCGCTGGAGATGGGGAGAGAGAGAGGGTTAGCGAGCGAGCGAGAGTTGGGAGAGGGAGCTAAGGACGTACATGAGGAACGTCTTGTCCCCAATCTCTGAAACGACGATTACAGCTGTAGATCACGAGCATCGAGTACAGGATCGGGAGGGGAGGGAGGAGGAGAGGGAGGAGAACGCGCAACGTGGATTGCTCGTGAGCTTCCGTCTCTCGAGCTGCTTACCAGTGATCTGCAGTCTAATATCGATGTTAAAGCTCACAGATAGCCCGGCCGAGTCCATCGAAAGAGGTAGGTAGTCCGTCGAGCATCGTTGGGTTGGTTTTCGAGGCGAGGAGGGAGGTGATTGAGACGCGCGATGGGTTTGTGTAGACGAGACCGGCTCGCGTGTAGGCTAGTAGGTAGGAGAAAGACGATTTGAAATTTGAAGTCGCCTTGGGAAATGGGACGACCGACTGTCGAGAGAACGAAGGACGAGCAAGTTGGTGGCGAGAGGCCAACCCTTGCGAGGCTTCGCTCGCGCCTGGTTCGAGGCGCCGATGGGAGGCTCAAAGTCGTCCAAAGTTACCCAAACTCGGCTGCAGGGTGCTTTGAGATCGACCTTCATTCGCAATGACCTCTTCTCTCCCTCTCTCCCGCCAACTTTCGCTCTCTCCTCACCGCTCTCGGCGCCGAACTCTCCTCTCTCCTTCCCTCTTCAAGCCAATCGGGTTTTCCTTCATTCTCCAAAACGCTATCTACACACCAAACATATTCTCCAAAACAAAGTGAGAAATGTTGAACCCCAACAACGAGACCAAGAAGAAGGCAGCAAAGACACAGATGGGGAAGAGGAGCAGCTCGGAGCGGATCAGGAAGGGGAGGGCTGTTGTTGGTGGGCGAGCGAGCGAGGATGGGTGGGCGGGGGTGGAGGGGAGGAGGGGAGGAGGGAGAGCGAGGGGTCAGTCAGAGTCAGGAAGGAGGAGCGAGGGAAGGGAGAGCGCACCGTTGTAGCCGAGGTCTGCACGAGACGAGGGAGAAGGAGGGGTCAACAAAGGAGGAGAGGGGAAGGAGAGGAGAGTAGAAAAGACGGACAAGTCACGTAAACGTATTGCGTGAACTGCGTGCGCAAGAAGGAGCTCCGTCAGCTACGCTCTCGGTCGCCCTCGCCCTCGCCATCCTCCTTCTCCCTTCCCTCCCTCCCTCGTCCTCAAAAGCCCAAACACAAGAATCCTCAACAACTCACAGCACTCAAATAAAGCGTATTCCCGACCCACAAACACACCCAATTATGTCTCGTCACGACCGGGGCGAGAAGGAGTTGGGCGACGTAGAGTTGGAGGAAGAGGGGGAAGAACGAGTTGGCGTGAACGTCGAAGGCGTAGGGCCTGGTGTACGTTGAGGGGAGGGAGGGGGGTGGGAGGCGAGGAGGAGGATGTTGGGGGCGGGAGAGCGGAAGGGCGAAGGAGGAGGGGAGGAGCGAGGGAGAAGGGAGCCGAGAGCAGGCGAGGGCATCAGGGAAGGCGATAGACGGGGGACGGGGTGGGTGAAGGAAGGTGAGATGGAGATGAAGGAGAGTAGCGAGGTCAGCAATCCGGAGAGGACGAGACGAGACGAGACGAAAGAAGCGAGCGGAAATCCTCACCATTCGACATGCTGATCCGTCGCATGAGTATGAGTCGCATGGGTAAGGAAACGATTTGAGAGGGCCCTGTTCGAATCAACACCATCACTGTCAGCTCTTCCTCCTCATCACCACCACCACGCTACACTTCAAGCAAGCCAACTCACCAAAGCGCCGTACTAACCACGACCCCCACTCCCAAAAACTGCACCACCACCATCCCAAATATTGTTCTCAACGTCATGATCAAGTCATAATGCGCGTACAACAAACTCCACAATAATCCTGCAATGACTAGACAGCCAGAAATGAGGAGTGGAACGGCGGGGTCGTCTCGAGCCCAGGTGTTTTTAGTTTCTGTGAGGGAGAGGGCGTTAGTTGGAGGAAGGTAGGGAGGAGAGAGGACGAACGCTTGTGGTAGTAGACGTTGCGGTAGCTGTAGCGAGGTAGCAGGGTCAGCGAAAGCATAACAACGCGTCGGGCTTGAAACAGCTCGCTCGGAGGAGGGGAGGGGACTCACACTCGCCGCGGTGCAATACAGACGTGCAACAAAGTCCATCCTGCTAGTTCGAAATCCTGTAGGGCGGTACGAGAGCGAGGTCAGCTCTACTGGACCGAGGGAGCTCTCGAGGAGCGGCTGCTGCGTGGCCTTGTTGAAGCTCCTCAAGCTAACGGCGAGAGGAGCGGGTGTTAGTAGTCGAGGGTAGGAGTATATAGTAGTGTAGATTCTCCCTCTTTGACCCTCCAGCCAAGCAGTCCCCTCCTTGCAGCTCCCGGCGCGCGATTGAGCGAGAGAGGTTGGACTACTCACCATCTGAGGCCATCTACTTAGACGTCTGAGGAAGGTCTTCATGCCTCCTGCACCCAATCTGTTACTAGACATGTTGGGGTTCAAGTTGCCGTGTTGAGAGTGATGGCTGTTGAGAGCAGGAGCTGTCACTGGGCTGGGTCTAGCGACGAAACGAGGCGAAGCCGACCTGTTTGATAACGAAGGTCCTGTAGAGCTGTAGGGTCCTGAGGTGGGTAACATTCGACGTTTGATCCGAAAGGCGAGAGACGAAGCTGTAGTCGAGTGAATGAGGACGAAGGGAGAGCCCGCTCTCGTTTCGCTTCGTTTCGACGCTTCGACCAAGTCGAGAGTCGAGCTGCTGGCTCTGCTTCCTACCTCGTCAGTCGTCTGCCTTTCAGAGCTTCTTCTCAGCCAAAGTAGGTATTAGACTACAGCTATAGCTCTCCTAGCTCTACTCACCTACACATCCTCCCTCTCTCTTACACGCGCCTTTTCCTCTCGTCTCTCTCTCTCGTCTCCCTCTTCGCCTGGGTTTTACAGATGCACGACGACGACTTTGAGCTCGACTTTGGGGAGGATGAGCTAGAGTATACTCCTATTGCTCCTGCACCTCCACCGCCAGCACCAGCAGCAGCAGCAGCTCGTCCTCAGCAAGAGACGGAAACGCTCGTCCTCGACGACGACGACCCAACTCAACAACAGAACGACAACAAGGGTACAGCAGCATCGAACTCTACTTCTCGCGCTCCTCCTTCAGCACCTTCTGCACCGCAAAACGACCAAACCGCGTCGACCTCAACGACGCGCGAGGAGGAAGCAGCAGCGCCGAGGCCATCGTCGAGTGGCGCGCCGGGCAGTTGGGGAAGGACGTTGCCGAGAGAGAATGATAGGAATAGTAGGGATAGCAGGGATAGTAGGAGGGATAGCGGCAGAGGAGCAGCAGTGAGGAGGGACGACCGCTTCGCACCTCGCCCATCTCCCTCCTCTCAGCCCTCAACTCCCGCTCCAGCCCCCGCTCCTCAACTTCAACCTCAGCAACCCTCCGCTCCTTCCCCCGCACCAACTCCCCCTCCTCCCTCCAACCCACCACCGCACAACGAATCCCTCGACTCACTCGGCCGACCCCTTCCCCCCGGTTGGGTCTCTCGAGTCTCAAAATCAACTCAAGATCTCTACTATAGGAATACACTTTCTAATACTTCTTGTTGGGATATTCCTACGGAGCCGGCGGGGAAGGAGGTGAGAGAGACGACACCGCCGAGGCCGGAACCTGTGGTGCAGGTGGAGGAGAGGGAGGTTAGGCAGGTGGAGATGGAGATGGAAAAGGAGCGGGAGAAGGAACAACCTAAGAAGCTAGCGGTACACCCCGATCGACTCCGCCTCGTAGGAGCTACTCCCTCAGGTTCGTCTCTCCCCTTCTCTCTCTCTCTCTCTCTCTCCCTTCCTCCCCTTCGCCGAGCTGAGCTGACCTGCTCCTTATCCCCCAACACAGAACCTCCATCAGCATCTACCTCGACGGACTCGAGGACTCAACCTGGTGAGCGTCAGCGTCGCTACTTTAGGCGTCGTCTTCGTCGCATGGCTCGGTCGGCTTCGAGGATGAGGAGCTACGACGAGCTCGTGTCTCGATAGACTCGATTTCAGCTCACCGTCGACACAACTGAGGCGACATGGAGTCGCGTAAAGTAGCGTAGGACGTTCGCGCGCGTTTCTCGTGGATTCGACCTCGTCGTCGTCTTGGCTTGGCTACGGCGTTGGTCGCCCTTCGCGTCGCTACGACCTCGGTCTTCGTACCTCGGTGGGCAAGTCGACCTACGCGGGAGTCGACTTGCTCACCCTTACATCGCTTTCGGCGCGATCCGCAACCTCGCTCGCCAACTCACAGAAATCGACGACTCATTCCTCCTCCTCCTCTCCTCCTCCTCCTTTCGCCCCTTTCACCGACTACTTTAGATGGATCCAACACCGCCGAGGAATCTTCGTTGTCGAGGCCGTTAGGATTTAGGAGGTTGTCGATGGAGCAGGGTGAGCTCTTGGATTCGTGCTTCGGCGAGGGAGGGAGGCGTGGGGGGGAGGGCATGGGAGAGAGCGAGAGGGAGGACAGCGAGCGATGGGATGGGACGAGGAGATGGGATGAAGAGCCCGAGCTGCTCGTCTGCCCGTCCTCGTCCACCTTCGACTCGGAACGTCGTCGCCTCCCTCTCTCCCTCGGCGCTTCAACCTCCCCGTCGTAACGTCTCAAGATCAACCACTCATTCCCCTTCTTTGCACTCGAAACGCAGGTCGTAAACCCCTCCCACCACAACAGCAAATCATCCCCTCTGGGCCCCGATCCGACCGCGACCGAGACCGTCGTCGGGGCGGTCGACCACCCTCCTTCGGCGGAGCAGCGGCATCTCCCACTAGCTCCTCCAACACAATGCCTCTCCCTCCTACTGGACCTCGAATCTCCACCTCCACCTCGACTTCGACTTCGACTTCGGCAGCTGAGAAGGAGAAGGAGGACCCCGCTCCTCGGTCGGCTCCGGCTCCCCCTCCGCAGGGACCTAAGAGGGATGATAGATGGGCTGTTCCGCCCCAGGGGACGGGTCCGAGATGGGCGACGCCAGCCGCGAAGGCTGCTCCGACGCCTCCGCCGCCGGGATTGGGACCGAGGGGAAGGTGAGTCTTTCTCGCCTCCTCGTTCGTGCTGAGTCTCGAGAGCTGATGCTGACTATCCCGATTCGACTTGAACAGGGATGCACCCCCTCCCATGGCTCGTCAATCCTCCTCCTCCGCCGCCGCTCCCACAGGACCCAAATCCGACCGCTGGGCCCCTCCTCCTCCTCCCACAGCACCACGAGGCGCTCGACTCCCTCTCGACCCCAAGGCTCTGGACGACTCGCTCGAATCGTACAATGCCGCTAGACCTGCGAGAAGCCCTTCCATTTCGCGCGAGGCTCGACCTCGCTCGCTGGAGCCGACCGCCGCCCCCGCCCCCGCCATGCAGATCGACCGCGACCTCCCTCCTCATCAACGTTCTCGTCCTCAACCTCAACAGTCCTCGCCGAACAAGCGTCGCTCCCTCTCCCCTCCTCTCGGTCCCTCGCCCCTCCAAAAGAAACGAGATGCAGCAGAGGACCGACGCTCCAGCGCTGGGGGACGAGGTCCAAAGATTACGGCTGCCAACCTCGCTCCTCTCGGTCCTCGTAGGGCTTTTGGATCAGGAGAGAGTACTACCGCCGCCGTCGTCGAGCCGACCAAGAGCAGGGAGCGCTCCCCCCCTCCTCGCGAGGACAGAGGTCGTTCTCGTTCGCCGGTGAGGGCTGCTCCCGCCCCAGCACAGGTGCAGCCTACCCCGCCCGTCAATAATTGGGGACCTCGAGCGGCGAGAGTGTCGACCACCGTGGCTGAGCCGGAGCGTCGTCGGAGGTCGCCGAGCCCCCCTCTTCCTTCTCGTCGACGATCTGCTTCACCTCCTTCCCGTCGCCGTGATCCTACCCCTCCCCCTCGTCGTCGTGACCCCACTCCTCCCCCGGCAGTAGCCTACCGCTCGCGCTCGCCTCCTCCTCACCTCCTCAACAGCACCAGCGGCAGAGGTCGACCTCGCTCCCGCTCCCGTTCCCCACCTCTTCCTCGTCCCCCAGTCAGCTCTCGCCGACCTCTCAGCCCTCCTCGTCCTCCCTCCTACAGCAGCTCCAACGGGCGCCGTCGCTCGCCTTCCCCTCCTCCTCGACGTCGTTCCCCCTCCCCTCCTCCCCGCCGTCGTCGATCCCCCAGTCCTCCCCCATCTCGCCGCTACCGCGACCGTTCTCTCAGTCCACCACCTCGTTCCGGCCGAGGAGGTCGACCGCGAGACCGCTCCCCACCGCGTCTCTACGACGGCCCTCTCGGTCCCCGACGCGATCCACTTCCTCCTGCCGATCGTTGGAGTATTAGAGAGGGGGATCGTATCGACGCTAGGACGGGGGAGAAGCTACCGCCTCCTGGAAGTAAGATGAGGGATTGGTCGAGGAGTCCGCCGCCGGGGAATAGGGGGAGTCATTTGAGGGGGAGGTTTAGGGATGCTGGTGGTGAGGCGCCGGAGTTGAAGCCTTATGTGCCCCCTGTGGGGGAGGAGAAGACGCTGCCGCCGTCGTCTTCGCTGCCGGCCAATCCTTTGCTGCCGAGTCGACCTGGGAGTGAGGTGCGTCGAGCTTCTTCTGTCTCCCGCTCGAGAAGACTTGCTGATCTCTATTTTTCTCACAGCGCACAAACGGCCACACCAACTCTCCCTCGACTCGCAACGGCTCCAACCGCTCCCCTCCCCCTCCTCCTCCCGCCAACCGCACTCCCTCCCTTCTCGACCGCCTCGGCGCACCACCCGCTCTCGGCCTTCCCGCCCGTCCCGACGTACCTAGTATCGGGAACGAACCGATTCATCTCTCGATCAAGAGGACGGCGAGCGGCGAGGGGGACAGGGAGGGGGAGAAGAGGAGGAGGGAGAGGTAGTGCTGGACTGGTTTTGAGGGATGGCAAGGGACTGTGAGAGGGTGTACAGCAGGCGTTGATAGCTTGGTGAAACTCGAGGACGAGTCGAGCTTTCTTTCGGTGCGGAGAGTGCGATAGTCAGCGAGCAGGTCGAAGGACGCTTGCTGTCCCCGAAGGGAGGGCACGAGGCGGTAGAGCGACGGGAGAAGGAAGTAGGAAATGCATAGTGCCGTCGTCAATGGACCTTGTACTGTCTTGTTGCTCGTACCAAGCCGGGCGGAGAAGGAGCGAGCGCGACCTCGGCTTTCGCTTCGTCGATCTGCAGCGCTCAATTGCCTCAACAAAGAGAGAGAAGAGGAAAAGGAAACTTCTACTAATTCACAACATGCGACAGACGTATCGCGAAATGCAGCTACTGCCAAACGTCCACAATAACTCGGGGATCGTCCCTCCCTCACTCATCCTCTAGCAAATGGAAGTCCTCCGTCCTCGCCCAACCGACGAGACCATCAACTGTTCGACCCAACAGCCATCCTGCACCACCTTCTGCTCGATCAGCCTCCTCCAACTCGACGTCGATGCGGTCGCCCATCTGCGAAGGCGAAAGGGGAAGGTCAGCTCGAGCGCCTCGAGTCAAAGAACAAGCAATCAAAAACTCACCTTGAACGACAAGATGGGGAATCCACTCCTATAAGCCGGCGGCGCGGTCGTATCCCTCATAGCCTCCGCCGTATACAGCTTCTCGACCTCATACCCCTCCTGCTCCTCCTCTTGATCCGAGGAATCGAACCCTTCCCCCGCCTCGACGTACACGCTATAAGTCGAGAGATACTTGCTCTCCGACTCGCTACTCGATCCACCAGTACTGCTGACTGCTCTTCCCATCGTAGGTCTCGGACGAGGGACATCGAGCTTTGAAGAATCGTAGGCTCCTTCAGTCGGGCTGCGAGGAGGAGGGGCGGGCTCTCGGAAGGTGACGACCGAGGGCGAGGGAACGGCCGAGCTATCGCCCGACTCGGAGAAGCTGTTGTTGGGCTCGACTTCGTGGATTGGTACCGAGGGGAGGGGCGCTTCATACCGAGCTGCGAGGGAGGAATGGCGGCGGTGGTCGAAGGCTGAGGAGGGAGGGTGACCATGACCGATGGGAGCGCCGAGGGAGTGACGTTGCGATGGGTTACGAGGAGGACTCTTAAGGTAGCCGTTGGAGGAAGAGCCAGTGAGGGGCGGAGGAGTGGTAGGCGCGCCGCTGGAGGAACCTCCGCCGTTGGAGGAGAGGGCGAAGGAGGGAGTGGAAGAGTCGGAAGTGACGCTACTTCGGTTGGTGGCGAGACTGTTCCTGTTGGCTCGGCCGTTGGAGGTGGGAGGCGGGAGGTAGTAGTCGACCGAAGGGGGGAGGCGAGTCGAATGACGGCGGTCCTCGGCGGGGGGAGGGAGCGACTGGCGTTGCGTTGGTAAGGGACTGGATGCGGCCGAGCCATGCGATACGCCGGAGAGGCGGGCGAGGCGCTTGCGAGCAGCCGGTGAGGTGACGGCGGAGGCTGCGAAGGAGGATCAGGGAAAGTCAATCGACAGCTCGAACGCGAGTATGTCACCGAGACTCACAGGTAACAGCGACGCCAAGACCAGCAGCGAGTCGACTCATCATCTCGGCGGACGATTGGTGCTGCGAGGCGAACGAATCGCGGTAATTGGGGCTCTGCTGCTCGAACTGCTCGGCGAAGCCGTCCCAACGCTCCTGCACGGCTTCGTGGTAGGCCTCCTGCGCGCCGCCAAAGTGTCCGACAATTATATCGTAGTACCTCGATACGCTTCCGAGGAAGCGAGGTAGCTCCTCGAGCAGACGAGTCGAAAGGTCGACGAATTCCTCGGAGCCCCGACGGTCGGCAGGTAGCTTCTTGGCGAGGTAGCGAGAGTGCTCGAGCATCTTGTCGTTGCGCTTGGCGATGAATTGACGAGGCGACTCAAAGAGGCTGAGGAGATGGTCGGTCTTGAGAAGGAGCGAGCGCCGAATCTCGTGGTCCTGTCGGTGGAGGAGGATGAGCTCAAGCTTGACGGGAGGAAAGAAAAAGAGAAGAGAACGTACCAACTCCCTCCATGGACCATCAATGATGGGGTCCAACACCTCCTCGAGGAAGATGCAGAGGCGGTTGTAAAGTGACGATTCGGAATCGTCCGCCAAAGGCGCGTACATCTCGATCCAGCCGTCGACCAAGGTCACTTGAGCCTCGAGACCCGCCTTGGTAGTCCTCGACCAGTCGCGCATTTCGTTCGAGAACCTGAGCACGGCCGACCGAGTCGAATCGACGAGATGGGCGAGCGTATCGAACATGTCGTCTCGCTCGCCGGTGTCGCCCATGGCTGACTTGCTGGGCTTGGGTGTCGAGGCGCGAAGGAACTTCTTGGTGACGGCCGAGCCGATGGAGCGGGTCGAGTCTCGGCGAGCGTTGAGGTCCTTCTTCGGCGTCAGGCGCTCGACCTGGCGATGGCGCTGCTTCTGCTCGTTGATGTGTTCGGCGACGCCCAGCATCTTCTCGTTGGCACGTTGAAGGTAGAGACGGTCGGGGTGATCCTCGGGAGTGACGGCGAGGATTTGGTCGAGGAGGAGGGGATACCTGCGAAGGGAGGCGCTTGTCAGCTCCGCGAACAAAGAGAGGCGAGCGAAGAGCAGTCGACTCACTTGAGGCAGCGCTGTACAGGCTTGATGAGTAGGCTACCGAGGTCCCAGGCGCCCGTTCGTCCGTGGCTGAGAGTCTTGCACTCGGCGAAGTAGCCGCGAAGGGTCGGCTCGAGCTCTTGCAGGCGAACGATGGCGCGGTCGTGGCGAGAGCAGTAGGCAGAGTAGACCTTCTCGATGCGAGAGATCTATGGACAAAAGAAGCGGGTCAGCCTAGCAAGCGAGGCGAGAGGCGTAAGCAAACTCACCATCTGGACGAAGACCTCGCCGATGCGATCGTCCATCTCGTCGGCGTCGTCGCTCCCTTTGGCACCCTCGAGCACTCGCGCGAACGTCTCTGCCAATCCAGCAACCTCCTCGAGGTTGGCAAACACGATGTGCAGATCCTTCGTCGACATGAGCGCCTGACTCGGCGCGGCCGCCTCGATCCTTCCCGCCGCGAGGGTAGCCCTTCGTTGCTCGAGCTTGGCCGAGAAGGAGGGAACGGCGGACGGTCGACGCATCTCGTTAGGAGCGAGCGAAGGGCGACGAAGATCCGCGCGAGAGGCAGCAGGCGACTGTCCGGCGGGATAGAAGGAGGCGGTGAGGTTGTTGCCGGTGCGGAGGGGAGAAGGAGGGGAGGCTGCCGATTTGCCGAGGCCGAGACCCGAGTCCATGACTCTATCAGCGATGGTGCCGATATCTGTGCAGGAGAGGCGACAAGGTCAGCGAAAAGTGAGAGCGAGGAGGGAGACAACAAGGACTGACCGACTCCCTTCGCTCGGGCGAGGTAGATGTCGCGAACGACGACCATATCGGTAGCGTAGCTCGCCTCGGTGTCGATGAGCTCCTGGATCGTCCTCTTGCGCTTCTCGGCGACCTTGGCGCGCTTCTCCATCTCGCGCGCTGCCTCGACCGAGATGACGGGCACAGGCTCTGCCGTTGGCGGAGCTACAAAATCGCGTGAGCTGGCGGGAGAGCTGGCGCGGAGAGTAGAAGGCGAGCGATCGGCGGCCGTGGGTCGACTGTTGGAGAGGTTGGACTGAGTCTTGATGTCGATGTTGAAGCCGAGGCCGCCTGCCGACTGCTTCCTCGAGGACCGAGCCTCCTGCTCCTCCTCGTCTTCATCCTCGCGCTCATCATCTCCTCCCTGAGGATCGCTTCCACTCGAATCCTCCTCTTCGTCGCTGGAGGACGAGTTGGGATCGGGAGTGAAGTAGACCGTTCGGCGGTTGTCGGCCAAGGCGGGGTCGACGGGGCTACGGTTGCGGGCGAGGGGTGCAGGTGTTGGTGTGCCGGGAGAGGACCCTGGTCCCAAGCTGTTGGCGGTGTCCGAGTTGAACCCGACTCTGGAGCTGTTGCGAGGCGAACGATTGCCGTCCTTCGAATCGGCGGGAACGACGGCGGGAGAAGTGAAAGGAGAGGTGAAGGGATGGCGATACTCGATGGGAGGTGCGAGACGAGGAGAGGCGGTGGCTTCGGCGAGCTCCGACATGGACTTGGCCGGCTCCGACTCGGTCGCCCTCGCCTCGGGCAAGACCATGGCGAGGGAGCGACCTCCCTCCATGGCCTCGGCGGTCTGATCGAGAAACGCCGCCAGTCGCTTCCTCTTCTCGAGATCCTCGGGTCCACGCTCTTGCTGTGACTTGATGGAAAAGTTGGAGTCGGTCGGCGACTCGAGATCCGAGGGAATGAGCCCGCCGTAGCCGTGACTGGGCACGGAGCTATCCGTAGACTCCATCGAAACTGGGGAGACGACGGAGGGGCGGCGAGTGTCGTCGACTGGTGGACCGAGGAAGGTGCCGGGGACGAAAGTGCCGGGGTTGTAAGTGCTGGGCTGCTGCCGCCTGTCTCGCTCGGCGAGAGGGATAGAGTCGGTGGAAGCGGTACGAGGAGTTCTCGGTCGAGACGGGAAGGGGAGGTTTTGAGCAGAGCCGAACGACCGTGCGGGAGATCCTGTGGGGAGAGAAGGAGAATCAGCACCCTTTCGCTCGGTTCGTTACGCCAACGGGCTCACTTGGAGGTTCCATGTCTGCCGAATCCCTAAAGCGAGCGCTAACCAGCGACTTTTCCGACCCAGCGCTCAATCGTCGGTTGATGGCAGACGGGAAGGCGCTCGGCGACGACCGACCGAAGGGGCCTCGCTCTCCTCCCTCCGAAACGATTCGCCGTGCCGACGAAAAGTTAGGTCGTGGTGGAGGTTCATCATCAAGGAAGGAAAAGTCGAGTCCGAAACAGTCGTCTGTCCGCAAAGCCGAGCGCGGGAGGAGAGAAGGGCGGCGGTCGCCTTCGTCGACGGGTTCCAAGTTCTGCGAAACTCGTCGAGAGTCGCGGCGATTTGGTGGGGGGCCGTCGAGGAAGGAGTAGGTGCTGTTGCGATTGCTGGAAGTTGTCGGCGAGCCAGCCGTGAGCTCCATGGAGAGTTGCGCGTTGCGATGCCCCCTTCGCGAGGAGGCCGACGTCGAAGACAGCCTCCGCTGTTGGAACAGGTCGTGCTCCACCGTCATGGGGGATCCCACTGGTAATGGTGGCAGTCTTGGCCCTCCACTCAGCCTCCGACCGTCGGAAGGGTGGCGCATTCGACTCGGCGGAGAGTTGCTGTTCTGAGGGTGGTGGGGGTCGTCGTAGGGCGAGAAGGAGCCGCGCTGAGGGGGCGAGTGATATCTCTGCTGCTGCTGCTCTTGCTGCTGGCTAGTAGCGAGATGAGCTGGCGGCGAAGGCGGAGGAGTGAGAGGCCCTTGTTGATGTCGGCTGGAGCGGGATGTCGAAGCAGAGCGCGTTGGCGCTGCTGCTGATGAAGCCGGGTACATGTCGAGCGAATGTACAGGCTAGCAGCGAACTAGCTGAGCCTCAGCGGATGCAGCCGAAGCAAAGACGACGAGCGAGGGGAGGAGCGAGCAAGGGGGAGGCAGGCAAAGGCTCCCTCTTGCCCCTCGAGCAGGCAGCGCTGCTTCAGAGTGCATTCAGAGCCCGGTCGTCGACGTAGGGCGAGGCTCTCTGTACCTTGATGCACGGGAAGGCAGCGCGCGCCCCCGCGAGCTCCAATCCCTTGAAGGCGAAGGAGCGAGGAACGTAAAGCCGTCTCGCCGAATCCAGAAGGTGCTGCCTTTGCTCGCTGCAAAAAGTGCCCAGCGGTTCACGTCGCTCGCTTGCTGACGACCTAGAGCTGGCAAAAGAGCTGTCGCCCGCTGCCTGGGGGAACATCTCACTCTCCCCCTGAATATGCGGCAGAGCGGCGGATACGAGTCTGCAGCTTATTAGGGTTGCCCTTTCATTATGGCGGACGAGCAGTCGAAAACGTACTAGCATGTACATCGTTTTGCGCCGACCAACAACACCCCAGGCCTGGCCTTCGTCGACATTTTACCCGCTTCCTCATCGCCGAAGGGGTTTTCGGCGCGATCTGCTCGCTGTTGTCGATACCTGCCACTCGGGAGGGTTGCTCGGCCAAGCCTTGAATTCATCACTACCCTTAAAAGCGTCGCTCTTACGTCAGGCGTCGGTACGAAGTGTGAGCATTCGAGTCGCCGAGGTCTGCGCGCTGCTTCCAAATCGCTCCTTTGGATCAAGCCCACTTGTCCTACTGTTCCCATCATTGCAAAGCTTCTCACACGACTTTGCCATGCTTGAAAACTCCCACAGGCTTCCCCTCCCTCCACCTCCTTCCTCTCCGAGCAAGCCAGCCTCCCCTCCGAGTCGACTGCCGCCCTTCACGGGCGCTGGCGCATGGCGTTCTTAATCCCCAAAGCTTGCGCTTCCTTACGCCGAAGCTTTTTACAGTGGAAGTTTCTTCACCCGCGGCAAGGATGTCCTCAGCTCTCGTGTAGCTTTTTTGCGCCGAAGGGAGGGGTTCGGCGATTGGATCTCTTCTCCTGCCATCGCTGTACGCTTCTCGTAGCTCGATGAGGCTAGGTCAAGGGGGATATAGCTCGTTTGCTGTCTCCTACCTGTGGGCAGGAAACCACCACAGTGGGTTGGTTCTGCTGTAGGGTGTTCTGAGCGACTCGGAGCCTCCGTGATCGAGTACGACTTCTACCGAGCATGGAAGGTCGGATCTGCGCCAAGGTTTGAAGCGAACGAAGGTTGTACTCCAAGGACTACCTATGGAACGGAGCAGAAGCCGGAAAGATCGCTGTTCGCCTCGGACTTGTCGCTCTCCTCCGCCCTCCGTCACCTCTTCCGCGGCTGTGACTTCACCGACCAGGCGTGTAGAGCTTTGAACCTTGAGTATCAAGCCCCTCAACCCCTCAACTCGCCCTCAGCTTGAGCTTTCCCGCCGTCGCGAGCTCGGCGCTCAGGCTGCTCCGAGTCGGCGCTCCTTCTTCCGCTTTTCCTCTCATCTCGTCCGCCTGACCGCCGCAAGGGAGGGGACCTTTGCTTTGAATCCATCAAGGTCGAGGGTCGAAGGTCGGCGAAGGAAGGAAAGCCTGCAGCAAGCTTCGCTGCTCGGCGAACGATTGAGACGAAAGCCGAGCGTCCGCCCAAGCTCACAAGAAAGCAGAACGGGGACGGCGATAAACTCATGAATTGTTCAGAAAGGCTGAGATCGGTGCATCCTTCACAATCGAGCCCCTTGCATTCAACCGGGAATCAACCGACTCTGCTGTCGAACCCCGGCTCGCTCTCTCCTCCCTCTTGCCACATCCTCGTCTTCTTCTCGTCGTCACTCGGGACAGCACCTCAAACCTCGTGCATCAACTGCAAACCTCCTAATACATCATGTAGGCTTTCTCGCTGCTCTGAAGCCTCGACAACGTGCTGACTCTGATCCTCTCGCTCGAAGGCCCGTCGAATTCACCGTGGACGCCATGTAGGTCTCTTCGAGCTCTTCTGGCGAGAGCGCCGAGCTTACAGTGTTATTTTGCAGCTTGAGCGATATGGACGGGACTCTGGTAGACTCTACGCCGGCTGTCGAGGGAGCTCTTTCCAAATGGGCTCGCTTGCAAGGCGTAGAACCAGAGTTCTTCTTCAGCCATAGCCATGGAGTCCGTACCAGGGATAACATCAAGCGATTCCAGACGGTCCCGGTCCCCGGCAGCTCGCTCACGGAGGAGGAGCTCGACGACGCGGCTCGGGAGATTGAGTACGCCATCGCTGAGGAGGGCAGGCTTTTGTCGGAAGCAGGAGGACGTGGCATTACTCGTTTGCCGGGTGTGGACAAGTTCTTGGGTGCTCTGCAGCTGGGAGGAGCGCGCTGGGGGATCGTGACTTCCGGTAAGTCGCCGAATTGTGCCCAGGAGGCGGCAGAGGACACATAAGGATCCGACCTTGGGGTCAAAAGTGTCCTTAAAGCATGATGATGGTGTAGAGCTGATCGCTGACCTCTATCTACCCTACAGCAACCATCATCTACGCCTCTTCGGCCCTCACCACCTCGGGCGTCGGCAAGGAGCCTCCAGCTGTACCCTTCCTCGTTACCGCCGATCTCGTCAAGCACGGCAAGCCTCACCCCGAACCCTACCTCGCCGGTCTGGAGCGTATGTCGAGCTCCATCGGACTTCGCATCTCCGCCGAACGCTGAACCCCGGCTCTCGCGCCTCCTACAGAACTCAAGAAGCTCGGCGGAGCTCCCATCGACCCCAAGCGAGTACTCGTACTCGAGGATGCTCCCTCTGGACTCGCCAGTGGACTCGCCGCCGGCTGCCAGACGCTTGCCGTCTGCACGGGCCAAACTCGGGAACGAATTCGCGCTACTCCTGCCACCTACCGCACCGTCGACTTCAACCGGTGAGTTGTAATCGAATGCTGCTCTCTAGCCCTCGCTACCTCTCAGCCTGCGACATCGCCTAATGTTCGGCGCTGACCTCCTTCGCTTCGCTCGCAGGGTCGAGGTCGTTTCCGCTTCGCCGGAGGGCATTACTCTGCGCATCAAGACTTTAGAGGAGGAGGATGCTGAGGAGCAGCAGTAGCACTAGATCACTTAGACGCAAAAACTACACGCACTTTTATCATGACGCCCGGTCTCGAGATGCGCGATCGCTGGCGTTCGCTCTTTCTCTTCGACCGTTACCTCGCTCCATCTTCACGACGACCATGGCGCCTCTAGCACAAGGTCTAGTAGTACTTGCTGCTGCTCTGTCGCTCGTCACAGCCGCTCCTGCTCCCAGTGATCAATTCATCTTCGCGGCGGACGAGAACCGCTCGACGCCCAGCAGCAACGGCGGCAACGGGAGACACTTCGACCCGCTGGAGCACATGTCGGGCATCTCCCCTTATCACGATGCACCAGGCGCAAGCATCACCCCACCGGAAGGCTGCAAGGTCTCTGCGATGTCACTCTTGATGCGACACAGCTGCATCCACGGTACTTTGCTCGCTTGAAAGGCGTCTCTCAGGTCACATACTCATGCTCTTCCACTCTCCTACCAGCCAACTCGGACGAATGGGCCGATTTCATGCTTCCCTTCGCCGAGAAGATCGAGAGCGCTCAAGCCGAGGGAGCCTTTGACGACCTGGACGAGGAATCGCCTCTCGCTTTCCTCAGGAATTGGAAGAACCCGGTCGACGAGGAGCACGTTTCTCAGATCACCGAGCCAGGTCGTGACGATGCCTACGGGATGGGAAAGCGGATGAGGCATCTCTACTCCTCGCTGCTGCCGCCGAAGGATGTAGGCAAGGGAAAGGGAAAGGGCAAGAACATAACTGTGAGTTGCAGATGGATGTCGACGATGAAGAAGGGTATGAGCGCGCAGGACGACGGAGGATGGCAAGGAAGAAGAAGGAGGCCGGGGATCCTTCGGCGCAAGCTGAATTGCTCGCTAACGCTCTTTCATCCTACAGACTCCCTTCAAGGTTTTTACCGCATCGTCTGAGCGCGACGTTGAGACTTCCAAGGCCTTCATCAAGGGCATCTTCCCCAAGTGGCAGGAGGGCGACGACGGCGAAGGCGACGGCAAGTATGTCTCGCTCGTCAAGGTCGACAACAAGGTGAGTTCCTAGAGATCTCTTCGTCTCGAATGCAGGATTTGCTGACAGTCCTTCGCTCCCCACTTTACGACTATCGCAGGATCCCGACTGGGCCGGCTCGCTCACTCCTCATGTGCGCCCGCTCTCTCGCTTACTTCCTCCCGTTTCGAGCTTAACGTCGTCTTACACACTCACAGAAGGTCTGCCCTGCTTTCACGAAGGAGGCAGGCAAGCCCGAAGCTCGCATCTGGCTAGAGACGTTCGGTTACGCCCCACTCGCTCGCATCACTCAGCTGGTCCCTCGCGTCGACTTCACCCTCGACGACGTGATCGCCATGTTCATGTGGTGCGGTTACGAGAGCGTGGTGAGTGTTTTATGGCTCTCCCTTGTCTGTTACGGCGCTCACCGCTCGGCTCTCGGCGCAGATTCTCGACGAGCGCAAGTCCAGCTTCTGCAAGCCGGGACTCTTTCTCGAGCACGAGTTCCACGCTTTCGGATACTGGAACGACATCAAGTACTGGTATCAAGTCGGTTATGGAGCCAAGTACTCGCCTTACCTCGGCATCGGGTGAGTTCTCTCATCCCCTCCTCAGACGAACCTGCCGAAGCTGAAGATGCTGACCCCTTTCCCCCCTTCTCAACAGGTGGCTCAACTCTTCAACCCACAACCTCCTCGCCGCCTACGCACCCCCTCACCCTCACCTCCACGACCTCTCCGGCGCCACCGACGAGCTTCCCCCTCCCGACGCCCCTCCCGACACCGAGCACACACAACTCTTCTTCCCCTACTTCACTCACCGAGAAGAACCACCAGTCGCCCTCGTCGCTTTAGGTCTCTGGAACGGAACCGCCCCGGACCCCTTCCGCATCGACCATCACCGAGCATGGAAGACGAGTCGAATCCTCCCTTTCCTCGGTCATGTCGCGCTCGAGCGGATGTCGTGCAAGGGTGATGAGGATCAGATCAGGGTGGTGGTCAACGGCGCGGTGCAGAAGCTGGACCGTTGTCGATCGGGACCGGGAGGAAGCTGTCCTCTCGGCGAGTTTGAGCAATTCGTTAAGGAGAGGGTAGAGCAGTACAAGGACTTTGAGGGAGCTTGTAAGAAGGAGGAATAAGAGTAGATTAGACTTAACAGAAGATACTGGAAAGGTTAGATGTGCACAGCGCGAGCTTGAGCCTGGCAAAGCGCGAAACGATTCGACTCGGCTTCGCCTGCGAAGACGGCTTTTGTCGGAGCAGAGTGAAGCTCGCAGCTTGAGCCCGCGCAAAAGATGATTAGCTGCATGCTTTTCCTGCTCTTCAGTCGTCCACGAGACCCGGACTTGCTCCACTGGACGACGAACGACGAACGAGAGCCGAGCCGTACTCGGCGCCGCTTCGCTCCTCACGACTGAGATCCGGCCCCTCATACTGCGCTCATGACGCTCGGGAAAGACCTAGTGATACACTCCATTTCCATTCCCATCCTATCTCCGCTTCGGGTGGATCTTCTTCATCTTGGGCTTCGGCGCCTCCTTCTTCTTCGGCGCTTCCACGGGCTTCTCCTCCTCCTCCTCAGCCGCGCCACCGCCCAACAGGTTGCCCAGCATACCTCCCATTCCTCCCCCTTTGGCCGAGCTCTCGAGCATGCCGAATGAAATGGCGGGCGAGTTGCCTGGCAGGCGCTTCTCGATGGGAGGGAGACCGCCGGGAGTGGTGGGTTTTGGCTGGTTGGGCTTCAGGAGGAGGCAGATGCGCTGGAGAAGGATACGCTCTGGTGGGTGGGAAGGAGGTTAGCTGCCTTTGAAGCGAAGAGGCAAGCTCGCGGAGGGGGAGAGGGACGCACTGTTCTTGATTGTCGAGTTCTTGGGCTTGCCGTCCTCCTTGATGAGCACCTTGACCCTCCCAGGGTTGGCCCAATCCTTCGGGTGGCCCTTCTGAGGCTGTAGTGAAGCTCGTTAGCCCTCCGTAGCGTCCAAGACCGGAGAGAGCGAGCGACTCACCTCGAGCACGCTCTGAATGCCCAACGCTGTGCACGCCTTGGCCATCATCTCTGCTAGAGGCCAATCGAGTGCATACTCCTTGCTAACCCTCCGTGCGCCGTCCTGATGCGGCCGTTTGGCGTCGATGTAGATGGGGTAGAGCGTTTCCCAGCTGTAAGAGCACTCGTTAGCTTACCGCTGTACACGCAGAAGTAGCGAGAACACTCACCCTTTGTACATCTCTGCTGGCACCTCCTTGTAGCCTTGCATAGGGTTCATAGACACTCCGCCGGGCTGACCAGACTGGGGAGCGCGAGGAGCGGAGGGTGGTGGTGGAAGAGGTGCAGCGTCGAGAGGAAGGTCCTCAGGGTCCGAGAAGTCGTCGTCGATGGTAGGCATGTCGATTGAGGTGCAGATGAATGAGACGAGGTGAGCGCAGGAGGGAGAGCCGGAGACAGCTCGCGTGCCCCCCTTCTCTCGCGCTCCAAACGCCGGATCGCGATTCTCTCCAATCTCGGCTAAGATGTTGCTACAAAGTCGATACTATTGAAAAGATCTACAAGAACTACTCATCCATCTGGGCCAAAGCCGCCTCGTTCAACCTCTCGGCCTCCTCCATGGTCATCTCCTCAATCTGCGAACTCAAGAGCTCCTTCATCTCCATCAACTCGCGGAAACGAGCCTGTCCCTCGCGCTCCTTGCGCTCCAACTTGTCGACCTCATCCTTGAGCGACTCGGTCCTCCTCGCCATGGCACCCTCCTCGTTGGTAGCGAGGCGAGCGAACGACTCCAACTCGATCCTCGACCGAGCAAGGTCCTCGTAGCCCTCAGTAAGCTTGCCTCCGAGCGTCTTGGCCCTCGCCATGTATCCTCCAAGGACGATACCGAGCTTCTTCTCCACCTTGGCCGCCTTGGCCGATTCCTTGCTCATCCTCTCGCGGTTGATATCGAGGCGAGCGGCGAGTCCAGCGATGCGCTCCTCATCCGAGAGGGTCGAAACGGGCACCATAGTCTTGGTCTGCGCGTCGTAAGCGAGTTCCTCGTATTTTGGTCGCCAGATTTTGTTGAACTCCTCGACATCCATGGCGATGGCGCGCTTGAGGACCGCGTCGCTGGCTCCGGGGAGTCCGACCGCCTCTGCCATCTCGGCGTGCACGGCAGCGCGAGCTTCGGCGAGACGCTCGTCCTCGATGAAGGGGAGGGAGGAGGATCCACCACCAGCGCGCTTGCCGCCAGCGACGGGGTAGGAGATGGCGTCGTGCTCGAGAAGCTTGACCATCTCGATGGCGACGAGTCGTTCGGCCTCCTTGCGCGAGGGCTCCTCCACGAGTTCGGGTTCGTCCTTGGCGGCGGTGAGTTGACTGATGAAGGCGGCGGCGTCAAAGTCGACGGGTCGGGGAAGGCCACGCTTGACGACCTGAGTCCTCCTAGCGAGCGCCTTCTGCTCCTCAGCCTCGCGCAGAGCCTTGAGCTTGGCCTCGCGCTCCGAAGCGTCCTCGATGCGCATCGCCTGCGAGATCTCGTCGTCGCCGGCTTCCTCGTCGTCCTCGGGCAGGACGAGCTCGAAGTTGTTGGTCGGCGCGGGCAGGCTCATGAAACCTTGCTTGAGCTGCGATTTGAGGTCGTGAAGGCGGTGACGCTCCTGACGGGGAGTCTCGCCGAAGGAGGAGACGCTGTCGTCGTTGATGGAGAGAGAGTCGCGCATGGGAGTGCGGAGGGGAGTAGCGCCAGGGCGGCCTGAGACGGACATGGGGGTGGCCGAGACGTCGGAGGTGTTCGAGTGGAGGGGGGTGGCGAGAGGGTTGGGAGTGGCAGCGACCGAGCCGCGAGGGGTAGCGCCTTCGAAGCCAGTGCGGCCGACGAGCTCGTGCATGGGCGTGTTCTCCTCGCCGAGGAGGGGAGTCTGCTGCATGCTCAGGTTGCGAATGTTGCGCGCCTCGGCCATGACGTTGTCGTCTGTGAGGAGGGAGTAGGGTCAGTGAAGGATCTCGAACTCGAAGAAGAGATTACTCACGCTGAGGAGCAGTCCTGGGAGTCCTGGCGTCCTTGGCGTGTCCGAGCGCCGAGTACTCGCCCAACAATCCCTGACTCGCCTCGTTCCCGTTGTCGTCGACCATCGCCCTAGCATTCTCTCCCGCCTGTCCGATCTTGACAATCTCCTCGAGCTCGGCCTCGCCGACTTGAGCGCTGGGAAGGACGAGCCTCCTCCTCTTGCTGATCTGCTGCGCCTCCTTCTGCTGCTGGATGAGCGAGTCCTTGGAAGGGATAAAGTGCGGCATGGCGTCGGCGTCCTTGTTGTCCTTCTTTTGCTTCTGCTTCTTGCGCCTGTCGTCCTCCTCGATGTCCTGCTTGCGCTTCTGGCCCTCGAGCTGGCGGAGGTTCTTGCCGAGGGGGGCGGCGTAACGCTTGGCTTGCTCCTCGGTCGTGTCGTAGAATCCAGGAGCGGGCTGCTTCTCGAAGGGAATGTCGGCCATGTAGTCTGTGACGAACGAGGGAGTCAGTATCGGCTCGAGGAGGGGCGCCGAAGAGCTCTTCGCATCACAACTCACCCATACCGCCCTTCTTGGGCTTGGCGCGCATGCTGTAGCGAACAATATACAAGTCAGCTCTGGTCGTCCTTCGAGCCGTGATCTCGAAACAACTCACAGGATACCAGCAGCCTTCAGTTCTCGCTTCTTTTGCAAGATGGCCAAACGCCTAGCCTCCTCGAGAGCACGCTCACGAGCCTTGCGCTTGGCCTTCTTGCCCTGCGTGTTGGCCAACCTAGCGCGAGCTTCGGAAAGCATCTCCTTCTCTGTTGAAAGGGTGCGGCGAGGCAAACAAGCGCGATCCAAGTCAGCTCCTCCGTCCTTCGACCAGTCAAGCCTTTGCAGTGAGATAGACGTACCATCCTCGTCCATGTCGATAGGATCGGGCCTAGCAGGCCTGTTCTCGGGATCAGGATCGACCTCTCCCGGCCTCAACCTCCTCACGTCGTCGGCACTTGGTCCCGCATCGTCCACGCCCGCGAGTCCCAGCTCGTCGTTCTCCGCCTGCTCGGCCTCGTCGAGAAGCTTCTGGTAGCGCTCGAGGCACTGGTTGGCGGTACGGCCGACGATGGGAGCGATGGTGCGCCATTGCGTTGGCATGAGTTTGGCGAGATGAAGCAGCTTCTCGTCCTCCTCCTTGGACCATTCAGTCTTCTTGATGGCGGGATCGAGCCATTCCATCCATCGCGCCTGTGGAACGAAGAGCGGTGATGAGCTACAGAACGAGCGCTCGAAGGGAGAGGCGGGTGAGCCAGCGAGCGACGTACCTTGCATTGCTTGGGCGTTTTGCGGACGAGCAGCGACGAGATACGAGCCCATTGATTCTTGCCGTACTTCGACTGTAGTTGAACAGGGTTAGCTGGGCGCGCTGGCGAGCGGAAGACGAGGAGAGCGCGACGACTCACGATGGCAGCCTTGAGGATCTCGTCCTGTAGGAGACAAGAGCGGTTAGTGGGAAGCTGTAGGCGATTAGGAGGTAGGTACATGCCTCTGTGTTCTTCCACACTCCTCCCTTGACGATGATGCGCATCTTGAGCCGAGGACGAGGTGAGGTGAGGAGGGGAAGCTGTGAGCGGCTCCGTTTCGAGAAGGTAGGGCTTGTCCTTCGACTACATCTCGTTACCTCGTCAATCGTCTCGCCTATAGCTCAAAGCGCTTCTTACACCTCTCAGCACCTGCTCGACCTTTTCTAACACCCTACAACTCGCTCAAAGCCAGTTCGTCGCTTCTCGCATGTCGCCCAACTCCGCTCGTCTGCCCCTCCCTGCGTCTCATCACCCTCATTAGACTTCGCTGCACACCACCAAAGATTGAGGACACCCTCGCCTGCTCATCATGTCCATCAAGCCGCCTTACAAGATGGAGAGCTACGGCGGAGGGTTCGCTAGCTCAATGTGCGGGAGCTGTCAAGAATCTATCGGAGCAGGGACACGCTACAAGGAGCTGAGATGTTCGCGCTGTGGTGCAGCTTCCTAGTGAGTAGCTGCAGCTTTCGCTGACCGCGCGCTTCGGGATCTCGGCGCTGACTTCGGCCCCTCCTCTCCCTGGAGCAGCTGCTCGCCTGAATGCCAGCGCAAGGTGTGGCCTACTCACAAGATCGAATGCAAGGCTTCCGTCAAGCGCCAGCAGCGGCTTGACGAGCTCACGCTCCGCGATCCTCATAAGGCGGCTCTGGAGGTCGCGCTCAACCTATACGGCTACGACATCTTGGGCGAGATCATCCAGATCCCCATGCGCACCCTTCTTCGACTAGGACACCCCGACCAATGTTGTCATTCTCATTTACTTCGCCTCCATTTCGACTACAATTCGAGCGGCGAGACTGAGCGACTGAGCTTCATCTTCACGGAGGCTGAGGTCGTTTCGTTCGAGGAGGAAGAGAAGCGATTGGAAGGGGTGGAGGACCCGACCGTCTACATACCGACCTTGGAGGAGCGGGAGGAGCGGAAGCCCAGCGCGACTGCTACTTCGGTGAGGGCCTCGGTCGACTTGGTCGCTCGCGACGTGAAGCTCGGGTTCGAAACCAATGTCTGTGAGTCTTCATCTCTCATACTCTCGAGTCTTCCGCGCTGACCAGCTCCCTCCTCAGCGCTACGAACCGTCGACGTTCTCATCTCCGCCATCCCTTTCCTCCCCCTCTCCGAATGGAAGCTCAATCCCCGCTGGGAGGAATGCTTCAGGCAGTCTATCCGTGAGCCAGACGGGCCGGACACCATGACGGCAGCAATGTTCGATTTGCTATTCTCGCAAGGCGACAAGGAAGGGATGAGGATTCTCGAGCGCGATCTTGGCGATGATCCTTTTTGGGCCGATATGCTGTACATTTGGAAGGTGAGAAGGACTCTCTTACTCCTCTTCGTCTTTCTCGGAAATGGCGCTAACTGTGCCGAATCCCCTACAGAATAAGGCAGCGCCTCCTCGCCGCAAGGAGAGGCTGAGCAAGTGTCTTGAGTTCATAGATGCCGAGCCAGCGGACAAGCCACTGGGTGAGTTTGGACACTACTTCTGCGTCGATACTCCCGCTGACTCTTTTCTCGTTGATCCCCCAGACATGCGCAAGGTCTGGCTCGCTGCTCGGCGAGCGGTCCCTTGGACTTGAATCGTTTGAGCAGTTGTGTAGGGGACTCGGCCGTCGGAATGGAGCTCGTTATCACCCTCTTTCCGTCTCTCTTCGTCTCGTTGAGCCAGCGAAGACCGAGAGCTCATCGAGTTGACTTTTGGCCGAGAGCGCCGAAGAGCGGCCAGCAGCTTTGCGCTCAAAAGCGGATTTGAAGCCGATTCGAGATTTGCAGGAAGAGCGCGCAAACAAACGGCTCAGTGTAAGAGAGTGCAGCTGATTTGAGATGGACTGAGGTGCGGAGCCGAAGCTGGTGAATCGGCGAGCAAGGGAAGGGCGAGCGCCGAGGACGAGCTCTCAATCCAGTCCTCCCCTCCTTCTCCATCCAATTACAACCCCGCCAAGCTCCAATCGTACCGTGGAACCAACAAAAATTCCTCCGCGACTG
Organism: Leucosporidium yakuticum; assembly: GCA_019775505.1. Taxonomy (NCBI): domain Eukaryota; kingdom Fungi; phylum Basidiomycota; class Microbotryomycetes; order Leucosporidiales; family Leucosporidiaceae; genus Leucosporidium; species Leucosporidium yakuticum. Next base: position 30,954 of record JACWFO010000039.1, read on the forward strand.
GCCTCGCACTCTCGCCATGTCGCTCGCTCGGCCCGACCCGCCAGAGATGAGGGAGTTCAGCGCCGACGATTGGGTTGGCAGCGAAGGGGCAGCCATGGGGTTTAGATTGCTGGTAGCGGCGGGGAACCCCTCCTGAGGTGGCTCATGCACTTGTGGAGGAATCTTTGGTGGGTGCTACTCCGACGTCTGTGAGCTTGAGCGAAGAGCTGACCCCCCCGCGCCTCTCGATGCTCGCAGATCCGCCTCGCCAAGGTTCCCTCGTTCGACCTTGAGGTAATGTAGAAGCAGTGGATGAGGGAATAAGTGCTTTTCAGTAACCGTTATTAGCTGTTCGAGTGCAAGAAGCTGGTCTTCAATCGCCGAGCCGAAACGAGTTTGCGAAACGAACACCGAGCGCCGAGTAGCTTGAGAAGGGCGAGACGAGAGGTCGTCAAGCTGACCGCCCGATTCGCAGCTCTTTCAAATCGAGCTACATGTCACCCTCTCATCGACTCTCACTCGTCCCCTGCTTCTCAGTCCCTCGCTCAAAGCCGCTTCTCACTTCGCCGAAGCGCCGAAGTCGAAACGTCGAATGGAGTCGAAGAGCTGCACTGGTGGGAGATGGATCGCATGCAGCCTGAAAGGTAGCGTTTGAGAGTCCTTCGCGGGCTGTAGGTAATGATGGCGAAGTGTCTTGAGAACAGCAAGCCCCAGCCGAACCATCGCCGAGCCTTCTCCCTCGCTGCTCCCTCAATCCCCGCCGTCAACGGCTCAATAAAGCATCAAATTCCCACCACTCCAACAACACACTACTTCTTCCCCCTCTTCTTCGCGCCCGCCGCGCCCGCCTCAGCCGGTCCCGTCTCAATAACCTTGGGCACAAACTCGGCGACAGCCGTCTTCTTCCTCTTCTCACCCTCCTCCTTCTCCTTCTCCGCCTTCCTCTGTGCCGTAAGAGCCTCATCTTTAATCCTACGAGCATCGGCCCATCCCCTAGCCTTATGGGAAATGAAGAGCTGAATGGCGATACCCGTTGCTGGGATTATGAAGGAACTGTACTGCTCCAAATATTTGAGAGCTTGTTGAGATGCAGCTTGGACCGGCTCGGAGGCTGGTGGAGGGTGGTGAAGGATAGGACGGTGGGAGAATGGCGGGACAAGGGAGGGGAGCCAGGGGGGGTCGGCGAGGGCGGTGGAGGGCGTGGGAGGGATGATGAGGGTCGGCGATTGGGTGATGATGTACAAAAGAGTTGGTAGAAGCGTTGGCGAGTAATACCGGCGATTATTCGAGTGCAAGAAGGGAAGGGAGATGGGTAACCGCGGGTTTCGAGTGCGAGAGATGGGAGGTGCAGGGGAGGACGAGGGTAATGAGAGGTGGTGCAGAATGATGTAGCGAGTAAAGTCCGGATAATGGCGGGACCAGCAGAGCGAATGGTTGAGAAATGGACAAAGAGATTACGACGCGGGTTGAGACGGCGAGTTTGGTCGAGATGTAGAGCATGAGGGGTGGAGGTAGGGAGTTGTAGAGGGATAGAACGATCAGCTCCCACTTCCCCTGTAACAAACAGAGAGCAACGAGCAACGCACCGACAACGCCGACAACGGCCTTGGCGACGGGCGAATCACTCGCTTCGAGGAAAGCATACCCCTCGCGAGGGTAATGGAGGACAGAGGACCAGTTGACGGCTTTAATTAGGGCGGTCATTGCTTTGCTTTTTGAGGTGGTGAGGGAGACGAGACGAGCGAGATGAGGAAGGAGCGAAAGAAGTTGAGAGATGGAATTCGAAGGGATAAGCACGTGAGGGCCGGGGGGAGGAGGGAGGACGTGGAGGTTGAGTGAAATGATGGTGATGAGTAGCGAGGGTGGGAGCTGAGATGTAAGAGGGCATGGTAGCTCATTACTACCCTCGATAGTGCTCGAACCAGCGCCGAATGAGCGAGCCGAAGCTCTTCGCCGAAGGGACTTGAAAGCGAGCCTCTCTGTGCAGCCAAGCAGATCCAAGATGAGCGGTGAATTGCTCGACATTCCCTACTATACATCTAAACGCTACAGTATCAACTCCATCTACCTCGCGTCCCCTCCCTCTCCCTCTTCGGCCTCCCTTCCCTCCCCTCTACCTCTTCAAATCCTCCTCCGTAGCCACCTTGATCCCACCCCATCCATCCAACGGTTCCTCTTTTCTCGCCGATTCGAGCATCGAGGGTAGGTCCTCTTTTGTTGGGATTTCGCGCTGTTTCGGGGGAGGGGGGTTCGGCGAGGGGGAGGGTCAGCTCGAGTACGTCTTCGGTTTGGCCACGAAGACAGCGGGAGGGCAGAGAGGTAGAGAGAGGGACGACCTACCTTCAAACACTCCTGATACTCTTTATATCTCCCTCCACACTCCCCCTCGAGCTTAGCTTTCATACTCTCAATCTCCTTTGCCCTCTTTTCCCTCTCTTTCCTCCCTTCTGCCGTATCCAATGGGGAGGAAAAGGGTGGAGAAACGAGGATGAGGTAGGATTTGAACCATGTGTTGAAACAGGTGTCGTAGGCGTGTTTTGGGGGGTTGCAGGAGGGGGAGAGGGAGGAGGCCTGTTGAGGGTGTGTGTGTGAGCAGAGAGTGGGAGCTAAGCGGGAGACGAGAGACGAGAGACGAGGGAGAAGGAAAGACGGACCATGGTAAAGGGCTGTAGGTTGATAGAGCAGAGAGCGGGAGAGAGCTGAGAGAGGAAGCCGAACGAGTGAGTGGGTGCGAATGAGCTACAGATGCGAGGAAGAGCTTACGAGGATGAAGCTTAGATACTGATGAGGTACAGAAGAGCGATACGAGAGAGAGCAAGCACAAGCAGTAGTGACGAGTTGGCGGGAGAGAGAAAGAGACGCGAATCCCAAGTCGAGCAGCTTAGTTTGCTACCATTCACTCGTCTTGAACCCTAATCAGCTACAGGATTCTAAGCGATGGCCAGTCTAAGTTTCCCAGCAGCCCCTGTACCTTTACCACCACCAACTTCACCCGCCCCAGCCCCAGCCCCTCCCCCTCCCACCCACTCCTCGTCCTCGTCCTCTCTCTCAACTCCAGCGACTGTGCTCCCTTCCTCTCCTGCTGGACTACAGAAATACTTGCACCATCGACACCTCTCCTCTCTTCGCTCCCTATTCGAACTCAAAACAATCTCTTACGCTCAACAACAGCAACAAGATCAACTCCAACGCCAACTCAAACGTCAACGCTCCAGGGCTACTCATTCCTCTACAGCCAGAGGTTCTCGCTCTCGTCGCAACTCTTCCCCCGCTCCTTCTATCGCTACTACAGAACAAGAGGATCAGCAACAGGATCAAGAACTAATTCATAAGCTACAACTCGGTCCTTTCTCCTCCTCATCCTCTTCGACCAGCTCCAATGGAATAGACCCAGCACACGCCTACGACCTCATCTTTGACCTCTCCCCCGGTGGCGCTTCAGACGCTTACTACCATGGACCTCACCCTCCTCCTCCCGCCAAAGTCGTCCGAACAATCCTCCGCACCGTTCGTCAAGCACCCTTCTTCGATCCCAATGGCCTAGGAGTTGAGCAATTGGAGAGCGCAGCGAGGGAGAATTGGGAGAAAGAAGGAGGGGTGGAAGGGGAGGAAGCAGACGAGTGGGAGCAGAACATGATGGCGGCCTTCTCTGGGGCTTGCGCCGAGAGGATTGGGATGGGATTGGCTGGATTGCCGGCTGTGCAGAGGAGTAGGGAGGGGATGCAACAGAGGGAGAGGGAACAGGTGCAGCAGGCTCAGGCTGCTCAGGCTCAGGCTCAGGCTTCGGCTCAGGCTCAGGCTCAAGCTCAAGCTCAAGCCCAGGCTCAAGCTCAGCAACAGCAGCAGCAGCATCAGGTCGGAGGGTATGATGCGGGATATGGTCAACAGCCGTTTTGGAAGGGCATGTATTGAGGTCGGAGGTGAGCCGTCTCTCTCTCTCTCTCGGTTCGCGCGGAAGGGAGCTCGGCGTTCGTTTGGAGACTCGTTTGCTGATGCGCCCTTGCTTTTGCGTTGCAGAGAGGGAGAATAGCGGGTTCTGTGATTGATTGTGTTGTATAGTTATGCCGAAGGAGTCCCCGTTTTCGTGCCATTGGACGAGGAGCGAAATGGCGGAGAGAGAGAGCTGAGCGAAGCGCCGAGTCTGCAGTCTAGTAGTCTCGGGAGAGCAAAGAATGAGAGCTGCAGCTTTCTCCATGCTCCTGCTCTACTCGCACTTGGTCTGAAGGGCTACATCTCTCTCTCTCGCCTTCTGCGCAGCGAGTCAAGACCCTCGCCCGCGTCTAACGCCAGCTCTGCCTCCCTCCCTCACCTCGTCGTCTCGCTTCTTCGACTCGACCAGCGGACAGCCAGTAGTTTCCTACAGCCTAGTCCCCTTCTCGCTTGCTGCAGTACTATAGCAGACTAGCCACCTCGTCCTCTCACCCTCAAATCTTCCACACCCATCTGAGCTACCCAGTTGGTCTCTTTCTCGCCCTCTCTTCCCGCTTGAGCTGTAGGCTAACAAACTAAACGTGATGCAGTGCCTACCATCACCGTCGACCGCGCCCTCTTCTTCCAGAAGCTGGGACACGAGTACAGTCAGTCGCCGTCTCTCTCTCATCCTCCCATCTCCCTCTCACTGACGCCCTCCTCTCCCGCTCTCTCAGCCTTTGAGGAATTCGACGAGCTCCTGTTCGAATACGGTCTCGAACTCGACGAGGACGTGAGTCCTTTCCCTCCCTCCCATCTCTCCCTCCTTCCTTCCTTCTCCCACTAACCACCGACGACGCAGACTACGACCGACCCCTCCCACCCAGCCAACGAGCCTCATCAGCTCAAGATTGAAGTTCCCGCGAACCGCTACGACTTGCTCTGTGGAGAGGGAATCGTTAGGGCGTTGAAGTTGTATTTGAACCCCGAGATTGGGGCGCCAAAGTTTAGGATCGTTCCCGCTCCTCAGGTAGGTGGTTCGCTGTTGAGGGAGAGTGCAGGTGGAAGAATGTAGCTGATGATATGTTGTGTTGGGGTGCACTACAGGGACAGGAGAGGACCGTGATTGTTAAGCCGGAGGTGCGTTCTCGCTTCTCCTTCTCGCTTCTCCTTCTCCTCCCTGCTAACTCCCGCTCCTCCTCACACCCCACGACATCAACGAAACAGACCTCCCAAATTCGCCCCTACTTCGCCTCTGCCATCCTCCGCAACGTCACCTTCGACAAGCTCTCCTACGCCTCTTTCATCGACTTGCAGGATAAGCTTCATTCCAACCTGGCGAGGAAGAGGACGTTGGTCGCTGTTGGAACGCATGATTTGGATAAGATTGCGCCGGGGGAGATTACCTACGAGGTGAGTGAGGAAGGAGGGAAGGGTGGGAAAGGGGAAGGAAGGAAGCTGATGAGCTTGGTGGGATTCGACAGGCCCTCCCTCCCAAGGATATCAAGTTCGCCCCTCTCAACAAGACGCAAGAGTACACTGCTGAGGAGATGATGACTCTTTACAAGGTTCGCTCTCTTCCCTTGCCTCGTTCTTCCCCCCCTTCTCTCGGCGACCGAGCTGATCCCCCTCCCCTCGGTCCGCGTTAAACAGGAGGACAAGCACCTCTCCAAGTACCTCCACATCATTGAGGACTCGCCCGTTTACCCCATCATTTACTCGAGCACTCGTCAAGTCCTTTCCATGCCTCCCATCGTGCGTTTCCCTCTCTCTCTCGGCTTCTCCCTCTTCTGCTCCCCACTAACACTACTTTTCTCCTCCTCTCCCCCCTTTTCAACACCCTCACCGCCAATCTTCGTATCGTATCGCCCGCCCATCGCTTTCAGATCAACTCGGACGGCACAAAGATCTCGGTCGACACCAAGAACGTCTTCATCGATGTTACCGCTACCGATGAGACCAAGTTGGGATACGTCATTGATATGCTCGTTACCATGTTCTCCGAGTACTGCTCTGAGCCTTTCACGTGAGTTGGTTTAGCGGCTGAGAGGGAGATGGGGGCTTCGGCTCGGCTTTCCCTTGCGCCTCGTCTGCGCTCGACTCCGAGCTCATCGCTGACCCTCGCTCTCCACTCTCTACTTAACCGCCAGCATCGAGCCCGTCAAAGTCGTCTACTCCTCCGGTTCCCCCTCCGGTCCTCGCACTCTCCTCACTCCCAACCTCTCCCCCCGTCCCTTCGTAGCCCGCACCTCCTACATCAACTCCTGCACCGGTCTCTCTCTCACCAAGCCCCAAGTCATTGCCCTCCTCCAAAAAATGGGTCATGAGGCTTATGACCCTACTCCCGACCAAGCGGCCACTTTTACCGCTATCAACGCGCAGGAATCCCTCCTCATCCCCGGCGAGGACCTCATCCACGTTCTCGTGCCCGCCAACCGACCGGATATCCTACACGAGTGCGATATTATGGAGGATGCCGCCGTGGCGTACGGTTTCAATAATTTGAAGAGGACCTTCCCCCCTACTAGTACGGTGGCTAAGCCCTTCCCGCCTAACAAGTTGAGTGATACGATTAGGAGGTTGTGTGCTGAGGCTGGGTGGGTTGAGGTGTTGCCTTTGATCCTGGTGAGTCCTTTCTTTCGCTTTCGAGGAGATGCGCCGAGCGCCGAACGCCGAGCACAGCTGACCTCCTCCCCCTCCAACAGTGCTCTCACGACGAGAACTTCAAATTCCTCAACCGCACCGACCCTGGAGATCTCGCCGTCGTGCTAGCCAACCCCAAGACGATCGAGTACCAAATCGTTCGAACCTCCCTTCTTCCCGGTATGCTCAAAACCATCCGAGAGAACAGGAAGCACGCTCTCCCGCTCCGTATCTTTGAGGTTAGCGATGTGGTCGTTAAGGACCCGAGGGAGGAGAGGCAGGCGAGGAATGTGAGGAGGGTGGGAGCTGTTTTCTGTGGTAGGAGGGCTGGGTTTGAGGTTGTCCATGGATTGTTGGATAGGTTGATGCTGGGGTTGGGAGTCAGGAATTTGGGAAATGAGGAGAGTGAGGGGGAGAGTGGGTACTACATTAAGAGCTGCGATGGTGAGTCGCGGGTCGTTTCTCATATTCTCTCCTTCTCGCTCTCCTCGCTGACCCTCCCCCTCTTCTCCTTCCCCGATACTATCAAAAACAGACGCCACCTACTTCCCCAACCGTTCGGCCAAGATCATCTACCGACCCCCTCTCATCGCCGGCGCGCACATTACTTTCGCTCCCGTCGCCTCGGCCGACGCTTCTAACGCCGCCGCTGCCGCTCCCACCTCTTCCACCCCCACCCCCGCTGCCCCCGCCGAGGACAAGAAGGGTCCTCTCGACACCCTCAAGTCGTCGTTGCAGAACGTGCTTCCCGGCCACCACGCCGCCGACAAGAATGAGAAGAAGGCGGGAGGAAGGGACGTCGTGATTGGAGAGATTGGGATCCTGCACCCCTCGGTCCTCAAGAGTTATGAGCTCGATTACCCGTGCTCGAGCTTGGAGTTTGATATCGAGCAGTTCCTTTAGAGCGGCACGGCTCGGTTGGTAGAAGACGGAGGGCGCGAGAAGGAGGTCAAGATGTAAAGAATGGGAATCCTGATTACTCGAGGCTCGTCGAGGTGCTTGGTGAGAGATGAGAGGCGAAAGAGAGAAGCAGGACTCTCTTCCTTTCGCTTGGCTATTGGCCCATCTCGGCGTTCGCTCGCTCGGCGTTTCAATCGCCAAAACTCGGCTCTTGCGCTCGCAAGCATGTTCCGCGGGAGCTTGATACCAATGCACACTTGTACATCTACTCCTCCTGAATATTGTATTGCGGCATCGTGTCGAGTAACGCCTGCGAGGAAGGGAGATTAGAAGCTCGGGGTCAGCTCTCGCGATGGGGGGGGGGGGGGGGCGCCGAATCGAAAAACTCACTCACCTGGGCCTGTTTAACAAGCTTACGAGATTCCTCCAAGGAGCGACCATCTTCCACGAGTAACAAGGTAGCAGTAGAAGGGCCCTCACTCCCAACATCGTCGAGGGCGCTGAGCTCGGCTCCGCTCGGCGTATCGGGGCGAGCGAGAGAGACGGCAAGAGTGCGACGCCAGTCGCTGCCTTCGCACTTCTCTACTTTCCACTTTTGATTTCAAGACATACTACCTGTTGTACTACACCTGCTCACAGCTCAACGTGGCCAAGTCGTGGACAACATCGTCGCAGACTGACTCGACCGAAGCTGCGCCGAAAAAGAGGCTGCTGAAGCAACCGCGCTGGCGCCAGAAGACCCAGCTGCACCATTCCGATCATACGACGAGAAGAGAGGAGAAAGATCAGCGGTCAGCAGCAAGCCGGCCGAGGTTAGCGCGCAGGACTTGCTCGTCGCTGGGCAGTCCGGGGTAGAGGGCGAGCAAGGAAAGCAAGGAGAGGAGGGCTCGGCGCAGGCTCGGGAGAGGGTTGTAGTCGAGTAAAGTGAATTTGAATATTTTGATACAAGTTGCTGCAGCTGCTCTAAGTAGCATGCGACGCTCGCTCGGCGGCTCCAAGCTAAAGACTGCTGCAGTTAGTTGCTGCGCGAAGGGGAAGGGGAGAGGCAGCAGCGAACCCTGGCGCCGGTGAAAGCCCTTGCTTTCCAAACACATTTGCTCGTCTCTTTGCCACTTCGAATACGACTACAGGAAACCCTACAGACCAACCAGCCTGTACCCCGACCACCCCTCCTCCCTCTTGCACCCGCCACAAACCCGGCAGCTTCGCCCGCCCATCAACAAGGCTCGCTTCGGAACGGCTGACTCGACTTTGTTGCCGTCCTGGCGACTCTACCGCCCTACACGATGGCCGAGCTTCGTCCTGTAGAGGACCAGCGACGGCCTTCTGCTACCCAACAGGCGGCTGACTTGCCAGCGAGATGGGCTGCGCAGCTGAGGGCAAAGGCCTCTGAGGGAGCAGCAGGCGGTTCAGGAGGAGGACGAAACAGCAGAGGTGGAGGAGGGAGGTATCGACCTACATCATCTAGTACCATCAACACTCGAGCACCTTCCCTTCTCTCGCTCGAATCGACGGGACAGGGAGGACCAGCTTCCCCTACGACTACCACCCATTCTTCGGCCTACCCTTCCTCTTCTGCACCTCATCAGCAACAGCAACACCCTTCTTACCGTCATTCCGCCGCTCCTACGCCTTCCTACCACCAACAATCCCAGCAACACCCTTCCGCCCGCTCCCACGCTTCCCTCCCCGTCTTTCCCTCCTCAAACGGCGGCGCACCGCACCACGAACACCGAGGAGGACGGCATCGAGATCAACTCGAGCGCGTCTACCACGAGCAACGCTACGATGCCGAGTTTGATCGAGGGATTGGAAGTTCGACTTCGCGCGGAGGAGGGGGGAGCGCAGCCGGCGGCAGCAGCAGCAGTCACCAGGCGTCGAGTAGTCGGTTATTCAACCCCGATGCTCCTACGCAGAGTAGCGCGGAACGGAGAAGGGAGAGGGAGTTGCGCGGCGAGGAGGGAGGAGGAGGTAGCTCGTCGTCCTCGAGGCATAAGACGCGGAGTAAGCGTGAGCCTGTTGAGGCGAGCGATATAGGGAGGAGAGGCGGAGGTGGGAGGGAACAGGATAGTCGGGAGAGTTTGGAGAGCGAGGAGAGCGGAGCGAGTGGGAGGCCAGGAAGCAGGAGCTCGAAGGATGGTCGGCAGCGGAGGAGTAGGAGGGAAGAGCAAGGTCGGAGTTCACGGAGAGGCGACGACGATGGCGAGAGGATAGGTGGAGGTTCGTCGACCAGCCTGCCGAGTCAGGTCAGCTCGTCGAGGCAGCTCTTCGACCCTCGGCGCGACGACCCCGTTCGCTTCGCTCAATCCGGTTCGGCGCCCAGCACCTCCTCGTCCAAGAAGAACGGCGACTCTCGCAGCTTCGTCTCCTCCACCTTATCCCTCGGATCCGCCGCCTCAGTCTCGGACGCCGCCTCGGTCGGTCAAGAGGAGAGCACCACCACCGGCGGCAGTGGAGGTCGGAACGAGCAGCCCAAGCGCGAGACGGAGAACCCGGTCGTCGCTCAACTTCGGAGGGCGTATCGTGAGATTACCGATCTCGAGACCAAGCTGCAAGATGAGAACAAGGCGGCGATGGCAGCGGCGGCGAGGGATGATGAGGTCGGTCAAGGCCTGCGGATACAAGGAGGCGGCAAGCGCTACGACGACGAGTACTGGGTCAAGCTCGCGATGGGTCACAAGCAGTGAGTGGTCGTACTCTCTTCGCCGCCTTCTTCCTCGCTAACCTCCCCTCCCTCCTCGCAGACTCGCCGACGCCCATTACTCGTTCCTTCAAATGGCCCTCGACCCTCGCCTTCCCGCTTCTCTCCACTCCCTCCCTCATCGCTACAACATTCCTACTCGTCTCTGGCAGACCGCCTTTCACCAACTCCTCGAACGCATGCGCCACGCCATCGTCTCGACTCCTCCCCCTTCCACCTCCTCCGCCTCTCCCGCCAACGGCTCCTCCCCTCCCGCCAACGTCCTCGAGCACCTCATCGAGTTCATCCAATACGCCTACGGACACTACTCGCAGCTCTTCGAAGATCCCTCCGTCGCCATCTTCCGCGCCGCTTGGATCGAGCAACTCGGCGATCTCGCTCGTTACCGCATGGCCGTCGCAGGACTCGCCTCTCGCGTTTCCGCCGCTCAGCAGGGTCACTCCAACTCGCACTCCAACGGCGGATCCCTCCAACTCTCGCACTCGCCAGAGCGTCAGTCGAGGCCCGCCGAAGCAGCCAGCATCGGAGTTGCGGCGTTGGGAGATTGGGATGTCGAGGAGCAGGACAGTTGGAGGGTCATCGCGCGGGATTGGTACGGTCAAGGAGTCACTGAGACACCGGGTACGGGTCGATTGCAGCATCATCTCGCGCTGCTTAGCAAGGGCGACGAGCTCAAGAGTCTCTACCACTACGTCAAGAGGTGCGCTCGCTTCTCTTCCTCCTTTGCTTCGAGGTCGATGACTGACCCTTCTCTTTTCACAGTCTCACCGCCGCCCACCCCTACCTCTCCGCCCGCGAGTCGATCCTCCCCCTCTTCGAAGACGAGCATCAAGCTCGCCGCACCCAACCCGACGTCACCAAAGCCGAGCTCTTCGTCCATCTCCACGGCATGCTCTTCACTAAGATCTCGCTGGACGACTTTGACGACGTTCTCGCTCGCTTCATGGAGCGCCTGCGCGAGGAGAGCTTCCTCCTCGGTCGCCACCAGGGCGATTGGACGGCGTTGGGATCGGGAGCGGCTGCTCCCTTCGGCGATGCCGACTGGTTCATGCTCGCCGTCATCAACATCTCGGCGCTGCTGCAGTACGGAGTCGAGGATGGCGTCCTTCGCAAGCACACGACCAAGGAGACCGCTCAGCACTCGTCGCACTCGCGACCAGCGACCACGTCGAACGGTCCCAAGACGAGGACGCCTCAAGCCATCATGCTCAACCCTTCCTCCCTCAAGCGCGAGACGACGGTCGACGATGGCGACGAGGGAGATAGCCTCGCCGGCGACTCGAACTCCGCCGACGTCGTCATGAAGCTCAACACCTCCACCGAGGACGACCCTCTCGTGTTCCGCCTCGCTCAACGCCTCACCTTCACCATGCTCGAGATGGCACTCCTCCACCCCACCCGCACCGTCGGCGATTCTAAGGTCGTCAACCCCTACATCATCCTCATCCTCACCTTCCTCGCCAACATGGCTCAGCACTCGCCCGCCCTTCGTCACCTGGAGCGCTCCGTCCCCTGGGCCGCCATCACCGCCTTTTTAAACTCTCTCCCCACCGGCGTCGACGTCCGTATGGATGTTCCCACCAAGCTACTCGGTAGCCCTCTCCCCGAGGATTGGTGCATTCGCGGCATGGACTGGACCGGCAAGAGCCTCTTCGGTCGAGGTTACTGGCGCGCCAAGACGGGCGGCGCTAGCTCCCCTTCCTCAAGGCGCGACGAGATGGCTCCTCCTCCCATCAACGGACCCTCCCCCGCGGCCGTCGAGAGCGAGATGGACGCCCTCAAGTTCGACCTCAACATCCTCGACGAGTTCGCCGATAGCGACGCCGAGGAGACGGCCAGTTCGGCTAGCGCTCAGCTTAGCATCAATAGGTGGAGGCGAGTCGCTACTCTTGCGGCATGGCTCGCGAGGAGCGTCCCTGGACTCGACTACGATACCATGGCTACCGGTGGACCCGATTCGCCGAGGTTCGTCGTTTCGGGCAGCTTGGAGGCCAAGCTTCGCAGGTGGAGGAGGGAGGATGAGGAGGCCAAGGAGGCTGAGAGGGCGTCGAGGGCCAGCGTTTGGCAGAGGGAGGAGAGCGGCGAGGATGAGAGTGAGGAGGATGTTAGCGATGAGGAGGAGGAGGACGATGAGAACGACTCGCCCGCGGTCAGGGAGCTCAAGGTGCGTTCTCGAGTCTCTTACAGTGCTCGGCGCTTTTAATCTAACCTCTTCTTTTTCTACAGGCCCGCCGCCGTCACCTCAAGTCCGTCATCCGTCAAGCTCGACAAGCCACTCGCGACTCTCCTTCCTCGATCCGCGCCCTCTCGTCGTCGAAGAAGCAGCACAAGAAGCTTAGCAACGCGCGTCAGTTCCTCAAGGTCTTCGCCGGCTACACGACCCTCGTCTTCGACACCAACATCCTCTTGACCTCAATGAAGCTCTTCCGCGAGCTCATCGAGGCCGAGACTTGGACCATCGTCGTCCCTCTGGCTGGTGAGTTCTCGTTCTCGACTCTTGTCGTGTGGTTTTGAGCGCCTACTGACTCACTCGCTCTTCAACAGTCATCACCGAGCTCGACGGACTCAAGAAGAACGCCGCTCCTCTCGGCATCGCCGCTTCCGAAGCCATCGAGTACCTCGAGTCGGCCATTCGCACCCACGCTCGTCACCTCAAGGTTCAAACTTCTCGCGGCAACTACCTGCGCGACCTCTCCATCCGTAGCGAGTCGATCGACTTCTCGGCCTCGGCGGAGGGACTCGACCAAGGCTTCTCGCACGATTTCGCTCGGACCATGGACGATGTCATCCTCCGCGCCGTCGCCTGGCAACAAGAGCACTTCACCAGCCGTCTCGCCATCGTCAACCCCAAGGCGGATCGCAAGGCTGTCCCCACCGACGCCGCTCAAGTCGTTCTCGTCACCTTCGACCGAAACCTCCGACTCAAGGCGCGCGCAAGGGGACTCGACGCTGCAGACGAGTCGGGAATGGCCATGATGCTCGAGGACTCGCAGGAGAATGGCTAGATGGTCACCTACCGACCGTTGTTCAAAGCCAGCAACCAGCGCCCTTTCGTCGGCCTTCACCCTCACCCTAGGGTCACCTACCTCCCTCTCGCCCTCCCCACCATCCTCCTACATCAGCACCGAGCCGGCTCTCGAGCTCGTTTCTCGGTCTCCTTACCCCCCATCTCTTCCTCCCCCTCAACCGCCCTCTCGCGCTCCTACGGACGAAGGGCGACAGGCTGGGACAGCGACGGCAGGGCCGTCCCGAAGCGATCTGTTAGTGTATCGAAGGAGGAGCTGTATAGGAACAGGGATTAGTTTAGCAGCAATAGTTTATGTGTGTGATTAATAGCAGTGATTAATATGGACCTTCGAGCCGGCCGAGCCAGCGAACGAGGAATCGGCGAAGAGTCGAGCTCGCGGAATCATTCTCACTCGACCGCGAACGATAAGTTAATCTAATGCACAGTACCTTCTAAGCTTTCATACAACCTTCTCTCCGCCGCGCTTCGAGCCACCTCGCTGCCTCGACCGGCCCCTCCATCGTCTCGCTCTTCACTCCCAGCGGTCCCGACGTTCCCACCTCCGCGCCCCAGACTAGCCATTCTCGCTCTAAGCTATCCTCCGCCCCCTTCCCTGATCCACCCATGAGTACATCCACAGCGACTATACACTCCTCCAAGCTAGGCTTTGGCTCTCTCGAACCGAGCTCGTAGTCGCCGACTTGCTGCTCTGCTTGATCGACGTCGGCCCAATTCCTCGAACGGCAATCATCGACGCGGTCGACGAGCGTTGCTGGTGGAGGAAGGACGCGGAGAGGGGAGAGACCGCCGCTCGTCTTGGAGGCGAGGGCGGAAAGGAGGAGAGGGTGGCAGGTGGGATGCAAAGTCTTCGACTTGCGAGAAGCGGCGGAGGCGAGGGTTTTCGTGAGGGTGTCGAGGTGGACCTTGTGGGTGAGGAGAGTGCGAGGGAGGAGATGAGAGTAGCGAGAGATGCCGACGAGACGGTCAGCCTCGTCGGCGTGGTCGAAGCCCTCCTGGTCGTGGGAAAGGGGAGGCGAGAAGTCTTCGGCCTCGGTCTCGGTGAAGAATCCGACGAGGCGGAGAGGGTCGTCGAGCCAGTGAGTGAGAAGGGCGGTGAGCGCAGGCTGCGAGAACGGGAGAACGGTCAGTTGAGGCGCGAGCGGGCGAGGGGGAAGCGAAGCTCACCTTGTCGAGGAAGATGCTGTCGCTAAGTAGGAGAACCGCCTCCGTCTTGACGAGAGCAGCGATTTCGTTCAGTCCCGAGCCGGCCTTGAGGTTGACGACCTTGACGTTTCGGCCGTAGGCGCCCTCCTCCGTGTCGACTGAGAGGACGAGGAGATCCTTGACGAGAGGCGTGAGCTCCTGGGTCTGCAGCATCTCGACGAGGGGAGGAGTCCACGAGATCCGACCTTGATTCTCAAGGATAACGACCGACATTTTGAAGTCGTCGGCGAGAGTTTGAGGGAGATGGCGTTGGAGCGGGTGGGTCATCGTCGGCACGAGGTCGATCCATTTCATTCGGAGCCGCTTGGAGAGGCTATCGAACGTCGAGGAGATACCGCAGCGAAGGCCATCCCAGTCGGTAGCGTCGAGGTTGCTCGAATGGAAAAGGAAGCCGACGCCTTCCATCTCCGACCGCGGGACAATCTTCTTGCGGTAGTCAAAGTCGGCCTCCTCGTTCGTCGTGTTGGAGCGGAAAAGGATGAGTTCCTTCTCTTCGTCCACTTGAGCCATGAGGTGCGCCAGCGAGTTGACGTCCACGAACGTCTTGTCGTCGTTGAGGTAGAGGACCCATCCCGGATTTCCATCGCCGGCGAGCGCGTCGAGGTCGTACATGATGGCAGCGGAGGGGTCCTGAAGTCGACAGACGCAATCCCAGTACTCTCGGCGAGCCTCGAGGCCTCGAGGAGGAACCGAGCACGCCTCGCCGTCGTCGGTGAGAGCGCCGCAATGCTCGCAGAGCGTGGCGTAGTCGCCCTCGATGTCGACCTCGAGATCCACCTCATCGCGCGAGACAGTAGAGCTGGGAATGTTGGCCTGTGGTCGAACGGCGATGAAGTGCTCGATGGAAGGGTAGTTTTGAAAGTCGAGCGTGTCGACGAGGTCCGAGACGAAGGTTTCGGAGAGGGCGCGCGAGAGGATCTTGACGGGCTTGCCGTACTGTCCTTCGGTCTTGAAGGGAAGGCTGCAGTCATGTGTCTGACGAGGGCAGTTGAGCGTGTTCTCGATCTTGATGCGAGACGAGTTGAAGCTGCCGGGGAGGGAGGGGGTGAGGGAGGGGATGGGAGGGAGAGGCGCTTTGGCGTTGGTCTCGTTCTGATCGAGGAAGTGGTGGAAGAGGACGTTGAAGGGGTTGTCGGTGCGAGCTGCGATGCCATGCGACCTGTGAGATGAGCGAAGGGGGGAGGGTCAGCTCGACTCGAACCTCGAAATTGAAACGTCGAAGCTCACCAATGATGAGCGATGACGATGGGCTGAGCTCCACACTTGACCTCCCTACGCGAGCCGAACCACTGATAGTTGCACCCGCAGGGGAGGAACTCAAGGTCGGTAGGGAAGAGGCGGAAGTAGGAGTTGATGAAGTCCTGCTCTCCCCACTCGGCGACGCCGCCGACGAGTCGATAGTGGTGAACGACGGATTGGACGTAGCGGTCGATGAAGCCGACTTCGCGCATCCTCTTGAGCTGGAAGAGAGCGACTCCGCCGTTGACCTGGACTGCCTCGAGCTCGCCTTCTTGAGCGCAATCCTGCGTCGCCAACGGCTTGTCCTTCGAAGGCTCGTTGCCGCAGACGAGACCGGGAGGGACTCGCCAGTGCATGCCGATGGGCCAGCAGAGGTTGGGGCTGACCTGGCAGGCGTCGCCCATGTCGACTCCCATCGAGATGAGCGTCGAGGAGAGCTCGGGTTTGTCGTAGCAGACCGAGATGTCGCTGAGGATGGTCGTATCAGTGTCGAGGTAGAGGATAGTGTCAACGTCGCCGGTGATGATGTCGGCGAGGAACATCTTGCAGTGAGCGCTGAGGTGAATGTCGGGGTTGGAGAAGGGGAGGACCTGCTTGCCGGCGAGCTTGCAGAGGTTGTGATCGTAAGGTCGCAGGGTGTGGTTGTAAGCGGCCATGAACTCGTAGAGCTCGTCGTGAAGCTCGACGGGGGCGATGGTGTGGATGTGGAGGGTGCGAGAGGTGATGAACTGAGTCGCCGAGCGGATGACTTGGAGGGCGTGAGGAAGGCGAGCGCGGTCGAAGATGAGGGCGATATGGTAGATGGTATCGGGATCGATCGTCTCCTGCTCGATGATGGCAGCCTTCCATTCCGCCTCGCCGTCGTCCTCCTTAGCCTGCTTGACTTCGCGAGCGACCGTAGCAGCAATGTCGGCCTTCTTGGCGAGGTTGCTCCACGCTAGGTTGTCGACGATGATGGGGAAGAGGCTAACGCGTACCTCGAGGGCGTCACACTCGTCCGTCTCGAGGGGGTCGCTCCAAAGGACGACCTGCGAACCCTCCTTGAGCGTAAGGTCGACTCGATACTCGGCGAAGGCGTCGTCCATCGTCTTCCAGCGAACGTGCTCCTCCCAATCCTCGCCGATTGACCGCCTCGACATGAGTACGAGCTCGGTACCGTCTCCGCATTGGTGCTCGGCTCGATACGAGACCTCGACGGCGACGTCCATGGCCTTGGGCGCTCGCCAGCTCCGCACCGCGGCGAATCGATCTCCTCGAGGCGAGACGTAGGGCTTCTGCAACTGCTCGTTCATGAACCCGCCAGCCGAATTGCGATCATACGACCACTGACCATCCCAAAGGACGGCGAAGCGTGAGTCGGAGAGGGTGGGAAGTTCGTCGGCCGGTTCAAAGGTGTACGACCATCCCGACCATCCTTGGAGGAGCTGGTAATCCTCGAACGAGTCGGCGAAGTGAGGTGGAGCCTCGTTCCGGGTCACGGCGGCTTTGGCGACCATGAGGGCGTGGGCGAGTCCGAGCTCTTGTACTCGATCGTCGTTGAGGATGGGGACGAGGGCGTGGAAGTTGGCGTCCCAGGGATCCATGGAGAATTTCTAGGGCGAATGAGGAGCGTCAGCTGGCAGTTTTGGCGAGGTGGGAGTCTCGGCGTCGAGGAAAAGCGGGCGATTCGATCCGAGGCGAGCGAGATGACTCACCATGCTGTAGCGACTCGGATCACTCCTGACAAAGATGAGCTCCTCGGGGACGACGAGTTGCTGGTGACCACCGAGGGCGAGGCGCATGTAGAACTCCCAATCCTCGGCGCCGACCTCACGGTAGGTCGAGAATCCTCCGACTGCCTCGAACGCCGCATGCGAAACGAAGATGTTACCACTACCGAAGCAGTTGGACATCATTCCCGCGGAGAGGGACTGTCCGAGGAACCAATACGTCCGACGATGAGGGAGAGTAGCCTCCTCGATGGGGTTGACGTCGGTAGCGAACTCGTCGAGCCAAGTCGAGAGGGCGCTGACTCCCGTCTTGGCGGCGACTTTGACGAGCGTCTCGAGAGCGTGGAGCTTGAGAACATCGTCGTCATCGAGGAAGAGTAGCCACTCTCCTTCTGCGAGTTCGGCCGCTCGATTGCGCGCCTCGCCGAGGTAGGAGTTCTCGATACGGAGGACATGCCATGTTGACGAGTGGTCGGGAGCATCGAAGTAGTCTCGCTCGAGGTTATCGAGTTGCTCGATGGCTTCTTGTGAGGTCGAGCCATCGTCGACGAGGATGATTTGGAAGTTCTTGTAGGACTGAGCGAGGAGCGAGTCGAGAAGCTGGGTGATGAGGTGAGGTCGTTCGTAGTGGGTGATGCAGATGGTGATGAGGGGTTCGTAGTCGTCCGAGGGAGGAGGAGGATGAGGGATCGAGTCGATCCAAGAGTGAAGGTCAACCCAATCGTCGGCGGCGGTGATGGTCTCGAGGCGCTGGCGAATCGGGTTCCACGGTTTCGTCTCGAGCTCGTGAACGACCTTGGAGACCTTGGTAGCGAATGGCGCCGCCAGAGGAGCGAAGAGGGCTCTCTCTTGATCCTCCTGATGAATGAGCTCGGGGACGCCGCCGACCGAGCTGGCGATGAAGCGAATCGAGTGGATCACGCATTCGAGGACGGTGCTGGGTGAGTTGTCGGCGAGAGCGGGGAGAATGGCGAGACGACTGGGGTCCTTGAGGTAGGCGAGAGCCTGGTCGCGATCCGAGTCCTTGAGGAACTTGAACTCGAAGGTCGCGTTCGTGTGGTCTTGGATGGCGAGGAGGGCTTGAGTGAGGAGGGAGGAGGCGTCACTACGACTATTCTCGTCGGGCATGTCGCGACCGAGGAAGGTGATGGTGTCGAAAGTGGGGCGCGAGTAGGTCGAGTTGTCCGAGTAGAGGAGCTCGAGCATGTTGATGAAGAGTCGAGTGCCCTTGCGCTCCTCGAGGCGACCGAAGAAGACGAGTTCGGTGATGGGGTGTACCTCGAGCTCGGCGTTGGGGTGAATGTAGTCGAGTGGCTCCGGTTTGACGATATTGGGGATCACGAACGAGTGTCGAGGGGTCTTCCATCCTCTTGAGCGAACGTACTCGAGGATATACTCGCTCGGAGCGACGACTACATCTGCCATCTCGACGGTCCTGCGCTCAAACTCGCCGAGGTCGACGGAATAGCGGTCGTGAGGATACTTTTTGTTGAGGAGGGCCGCCCATTCGGCGTCGGGTCCATGAAGGCCTACGACGATGCGACTTTGCTGCAGGGCGAGTCCTTCATGCTTGCCGAGAGTACTGAAGTATCCGATACCCGTGTTGTCGGGGAAGTGGATGATGTCGAACTCGTCGTCGCGGCTGCGAAGCCATTGCCAGACTCGGATCGAAGCGACGGGCGTCCATGCCTTGGGGAAGACGGGTTGATGCTCCTCCTCGACAAAGTGTAGCTTGATCTTGCGCTCCTTCAAGCTGTAATGAGACAGAGTCAGCTCTCGTCGGCTCTGAAGAAGGAGCAACGCGACTTACCTCGCCTCGAGTCCCTTCCTCTGCTTCACCGGAAATGCCTTGGCCTCATGCGTAACGAGAATCGAAACCTCCATGTTCCTCCTCGCCGCCAACGCTCCAGCGAGCTCCGAGTACGCCGTTCCAATGCCTCCATTCTTGTGCAGCCCCGCGAGCTCCGACGTGACGATGAGGGTTCTGATCCTCTTGTCCTTGCTCTTGAGCAAACTAGAGCGTTTCCACGGTAACAGATCGCGCGGCGGACTCGGTCTCGGATGATTTTGAAAGCGATGAAGGAGGGAACCCCAGGCGAAGTCGACGTTGGAGGGTGCTTGTCGGCGGATGGAAGAAGCTGCTTCGAGTGGTGTACCGCAATCTCGGGACCAGCGAGCGACGAGAAAGACGGCGATGGCGATGAAGAGGTAGTTGAACAGTCGGGAGGCTCGTCGAGTGAAGCGCCAGACGGAGGGACTCCTCCTCAACGGCGGAGCCATTCCGACGAGTTCTGCTCTCGCGCTGGAGATGGGAAAGAGGTTAGCGGTGTGCTAAGATGTAGGGACACGTCGGGAGCTCACTTTTGAGGGTATAGGCGAAGTTTGAAGCGAAACTAAGAGATGGCAGGACGGCAAGGACGCAAGTCGCCCGCTTCGCAGTCGTTGATCGAGTGGGAAGTGAGGTGCAGGGTGTGTTGCTGGGATTGGAGAGCAGTAGCTACGTGTAGATGATTCTTACGTGCTGGTCTCTTGCTTCCACGACGAGATATCAAGGAGTTCGGCGCTCGGCGCAGCTTCGAAGCCCCACTGCTCACTTCAACAGCTTCGTCTGACTCTCGTGGGCAAAGAGCGTCGAGTAGCTTCACTCAAGCCATTCGCTACTCCCTCTCGCGCTCTTGAAGCAGCAGCACACCCTACGCTCGCCTCGCTCGGACCAACGACTTCACTCAAAGATTCACTTCTTTCAGACTTTGGACTAAGTATCGGGGAGGCGAAGCGGGGGGGAAGGAGGGCTACACAAGGATCCGAAATATGTCGAAATCGCTTAGAGCTTGGCCGAGCCGGCGGTGAGGCGGGACTCGACGGTCTTCCAGTCGATGACTGAGGGGGTAAGCGAAAGCGGTTAGCTCTGCGATTCTCGTGAGGAGGGAATAGAAGGAGAGCTCACTGGTCCAGATGGCATCGAGGTAGGCCTGCTTGACGTTCTTGTAGTCCTGTTTCAAGTTGGAAAGCGCGAGAGGAAAGAAGAAGCGCCGAAGTGGGTCAGCCTCCGCCGTTTCTCAACTCCCTGCTCATCGGGAAAGCAGCAGCAGCAGCGACTCACAAGGTAGAAGGCGTGCTCCCAAAGGTCAATGCCGAGGAGGGGAGTAAGACCGAGGAGGGGGTCCTGGTTGGGGGTGGAAGCCGCCTCGATGCGCTTCGAGGTGGGGTTGTAGGCGAGCCAAGCCCATCCGGATCCCTGGATACCGAGAGCAGCGGCGTTGATGCTCTTCTTGAGGTTGTCGAGCGAGCCAAAGTCGGACTTGACGGCGTCGGCGAGAGGTCCGGACTCGGGGAACTTGGACTTGGCGACCTGCGAGGTTTGTAAACAAGGGTCAGCGATTTGAGCGGGTTGGAGAGAAAGAACTGTAGTAACGTACGGGGGTGAGGTTCTCCCAGAAGAGCGAGTGGTTGATGTGTCCTGTGGGATGAAGGAATACGCCATCGTTTAGCGTGGGAACGCAAGCTCCGGGACTGTCGGCAACTCGACGACCAAGCTGAGGGCTACTCACCTCCACCGTTGAACTTGATGGCGGCCTGGAGAGCAATCTGCTTCTTAATGTCGTCCTGGGCAACGGCCGACTGGAGGTCCTCAGAGGCCTACTCGAGCGCGGAATCGGCCGAGTGGGGTGGAAATGACCGAGGGCGTCACGGAAAGGGTGCAGAACGGCGGGAGAAGTGCGAGAGCGGGTAGAAGTGATGCAGACGAGTTAAATGCAGGCGTAGCCGAGGGAGCAGCGGATGTAGGAAGGTAGCGAGATGACAAAGAAGAGCGTCCATCAGCTTCCACCTCACTCAACGGGCGGGCGGTTTCTGTAGGTCAAAGACTGACCTTGTTGATTCCAGTGACGTAAGCCTGGTGGTGCTTGGTGTAGTGAAGGGTCATGATCTCCTCACTGATGGCGGGGACGAGGTCCTGTAGGCGGAAAGGGAAGTCGACGTCAGCCCCCACTGTGGTTCGTCTCTCAAGCGGGAAGCGGGACAGAGGGAGTAAGAGACCTACACCGAGGCCATAGTTGAGAGTAGGGAGCTGAGCGGGAGCCATGGTACGAGCGGAAGAGGCGAAAGTGCGAGAAGAACGGGAGAGAAGCGAGATGGAGCGAGAGAACATCAAGGTTGGAAGTCAACCAGCGAGCCAACTTCGCCTTCGCCAGGCCAGCTGCCGTGCTCCGGCTCAACTCCGATCATCTCACCTTACAAATCTTTAGCACCTCTTATACACACTTGACTCGAGGTTCTAACGACACTACAAAAGCAATTACAATCTTACGCCGTAGCATCTCAGCTCATCGCCGAACTTGAGCCGAATCGCTTTCCAGACAGGAGTTGCACCTTCAATCGGCTGCTAGAACTCACCGTAGTACATCTTAGACATCTACAGCTTATCCAGCTCAACTCACACGCTCGTCTACAAGTCTCAGAGCTCCTCACGCGCGAAAGC